>PVJH01018079.1:0-45986 GCA_004026705.1 Nesogale talazaci | reverse complement strand
GGGGGAGGAAGGGTAATATAGGGGGCAGATAATGGGGGCCTGGAGGGAGGGAGAATGTTTTGAGAGTGATGATGGCAATGGGTGTGTAAAAGTGGCCTGAATACAACTGATGTTGTTGGGGATTGTGATGGGAGTTGTAGGGCCCCCCCAATAAAATGATCAATTCTTTTAAAAAGGGGGGGGAGGGAAAGGGGAGGGTTTTTTTTAAAAGGGGCTTGTATCAAGGGCTCAGGTGGAAAATATTGGGAAATGTATGTGGAAATATGTGTGCAAATGTGCTTGATACAAATGATGTACTGAATGTTGTAGTAGCTGTAAGAGCCTCCAATAAAATTAAAAAAAATTAAAAAAAAAAAAGAAATAGTCCCCTGAACAGTTTGCACAATTTTGGGATACTCAGGTATAGACCTGGTTCTAGAATCCACACTTTCCATCTCTCTTTTTGGCTAAGTCATGTTGCTGTGCCTTGGCACTGGGTTAAATATCTTATCACCTGTTGCTAGTTTCCATCCAGTGGGTTCAGATTCATTACCTGTTAAGTCTTTGTCATAGGCAGGGGGAAGAAGTAAAGAAGCCTCACCACCATCACCACCACCACCACCACCACCACCCCACCTCCCTGCCTCTCTGAAATGTTTAGAATTAGCTGAGAGCCAGCAGGGGTTTAGAAGCAGCTTGAAGGTGCTGTCAGGTAAGTGTTGGCAGTTCAGACCCCTCAGTCTTCCCACTGGACGAAGATGAAATTATTTCCTCCCATGAAGATTTATAGCCTCAGAAACCCTCTAGTGCAGCGGTTCTCAACTTGTTGGTTGTGACCCCTTTGGGGGGGTCAAACGATCCTTTCACAGAGGTCACCCAGTTCATCACAGTAGCAAAATTACAGTGATGAAGGAGCAAGAAAAATAACTTAGTGATTGGGGGGGGGGGGAATCACCACAACATGAAGAACATCGTGAAAGGGTCTCGGAATTAGGAAAGTTGAGAACCACTGCTGTATAGGGTCACTATGAGTCAGAATTCATTCAATGGCATTCGGTTTGTTTGGGGGAGTGGTTTATCCGTGCTGGCTTTGGGGGCCTTAAAGGACGTGCCCAGGAGCATAATAGGTGATGGTGCCAGGATTCTTACCATATCTGAGAATGATGGTGAGAATTACAATAGAAATTAAATGATGCTGAAATGGATGGTTGAGTATGATCTTCTTTGCTCGTGCACATTTTTTACCTCCTTTATGGTTCCCCATTCATAAGGACCCATTTCTCCCATCTCTTTGCCATCTTTGAGGCCTGTCTGGATCTCTGAAGAGATTGGATGGAGGGAAGACTGAGAGTGGAGGAGGAAAACCTTAGTCAGTTGTACAGAGATCATGGGCAAAAATGAGGGTGAGCACTAACATAGGAAATAGCCACAAAATGAAGTGAGAAAGGTAGAGATCATATACTGACATATTGAGAACTTATGTGACTCCTTCATGACTTTTTTTTTAACCTGCCCTCTTTTTTGTAGATCTCGCCATAGATAACAGCAGCAAAGCTTTTACTATCAGAATTACCTCTGTGCTTGTGTTAGGGGGAAGCGAGAAAGAAAAGTTCTAAAGAGACCTTGATTAACCCAAGAGATAGATTTGGAAAAGGAGTCTAAGCACTCAGAGGGCAGCAAACTGAAGAAATTGGTGTGAGGAACTTGGTGTGAGAAGATGGTACTGAGACTTAATAGGAGATACCTGCAAGTTCATGTATACTCCTAAGGCAGTAAATAATTTAATCTACCCCACCTGGAAACCATGTGGCTGATGTATCTGCCCAACGAACTTTCCCATTTATATTAAGTGATAAAAAAGGAAACCTGAGCCTTGAGTTGTGACATTATTTTTTTGGTTTTGTGGCATCGCTGCCCTGGTGGTAGTAGGAGACCCAGCCTTGCGCCTGGAGAGCTGCTGCTGCTGGATTTGAACTGTCAACCCTGTGGGCCACAGTCCCGCACACAACTACTAGGCCACCAGGGCTCAGCATTACTTTATTTTTTTATATTCCCACAAGATAATTATGGTACAATATGGCCAGTACACTAAACCCTTGTACCTTTATAATCTCTTGTGAAGCTTGTTATGATAATTTTTAAACTTTTTGTTTTGATACAGAAAAAGTTGCAAGAATAGTACAAGGAACTTCAGTATTCTTTTTATCCAAGGTCACCAGTTACTAACATTTTTCTCCCATTTGCTTTGTCAGTTGTTCTTTTAGTTACTTTTTCCTGAACAGTTTGAAAGTAATCCTTGAGAGATTGGTATTTTTCAAGGGCATCCTGTCATGAGCCAGTTGTAGCGAACATTTGGGTGGTGAAGCAGGGTCCCAGAGGAAAAGTGGCGTCTATTTGTACAACTGTGAAGCACATCTCAGATGCCAGACATAGAAAGCATTATCAATTGTAAAATTATAAGACAGACTTTACCTACCATTCTTGTCAAGTTTATGCCTATCTATGCCAAACTTTAATATTGTTTTGAAAATGCACTCTACTCTGCAGTCTTGCAGCCAGAATCTAGTCCACTGTCTTTTCATTTCACTCATATGTAAACATGTATTGCATGCCTCCTTTTTGCCAGGGGTATTAGAGGTGAAAATAATTTGACCCCTCAAGAGCTCAAAGTCCAGCAGAAATAAAGTAAGGAAATCCACTGCCACAACCAGGGGGATGACTACTGTGCTGAGGGACTTGACGAGGGTGATCAACTAGCCTGGTGAAGAATCTAAAAAGTAAGATACCTAACAGTCATTTGAGATGGATATAAATGTGAAGATTCGCTTTTTCTGAGGCCTATTGCTCTTAGATGACAAAAGATTCATAAATTAGGGAACCTTTGGTATCACATACCTAGTACAAGCTATGGTATCAAGCCAACTTGAATTCACATCCTGATTCTACCACTTGATATTGGCAAGCTGCTTCACTTCTTTCTACCTCAGTTTTCTTCTCTGCCAAACTATCTCTAGGCGAGAGTGGGGAGGGGCTTCCTCAAAAGCCACTACCATTAAGTTGATTCCAAGTCATATTGATAGAAGTGCCCCTTCAGGTTTCTGAGACTTTAAATCTTTATTGAAGTAGACAAGCTTCACTTTTCTCCTGGTGGGTTTGAACCATTTATCTTGCAGTTAACAGCTCAGGGCTGTTAACCACTACATTACCAGGGCTCCTGAGAGTAGTAGTGAGTAGTAAGGGACTTTGCAAAAACGCTGGTGCATAATAGTTGCTCTCTAAGCATTCAGTCTATCTTTCCTTCCGAAAATGGAGTATGTAGGGAAATAACAGAAAGAGTACTAGGTATTAAGGTGGGATCCAAGGGTGGGGAACGTTTCTATTTTTTCACTAACAAATACCTACTGGTAATGGCTATGAAGTAGTTGACCATGGGGGTAATGACCGTAATAGCAGTGATGATTAATTAACCATTCCCTGTGTGCTGACCACTATGCTAAAGGCTTAGCTCAAATAGAATAACTCTTTGAAGTTGGAGATTTAGAAAGGTAAAGCAAAGTTAACTTGCCCGAGGTCACACAGCACATTTAAGAGGGAAACTCACCTCTATGAGGGAGGCCGAAAGTGTGCCCTGAGAGAAGTGATTGCCTGGCAAAGGGAACAGCAGGTGTTGTGTGGGCATGGTGGGGGGCGGGGAGAGGTGTGGAAAAGATCCACAGAGATTTGGTTAGAACCTGGGGAAAGAGAGCTAAGGTAGGCAGGGGTAGATTGACAGAGCCTTATGGGACCTTGTTAAGGAGCTTATGTTTTATTCCAAGGATAATGGGAGGCTGCTGGAAGATGTTTTTCACCTTTCATTAACCCATGTTCACAAGTATGTGTATGTAATACAGGAAAAGCGTCTAGTGAGGCCTGTACAAAAGTGATTTTTAAAAATCATTTCCGGGCTGAACCCTGGTGGCGTAAGTGGTTGAGTGCGGGACTGCGGCCCCGCGGGCTTGGCGGTTCAAATCCAGCAGCAGCTCTCAGGAGCAGTGCTGGGTAGCGCCCACGACCACCAGAGGCAGTGATGCCCCCCCAAAAAAAATCATTTCCCCTTTATTGTCCCTTCTTGTGATTCTGTAGAGGCAAGTTTTGCTGTCTA
This sequence comes from Nesogale talazaci, assembly GCA_004026705.1. NCBI lineage: Eukaryota > Metazoa > Chordata > Mammalia > Afrosoricida > Tenrecidae > Nesogale > Nesogale talazaci. The sequence continues at coordinate 41,866 of PVJH01018079.1, read as the reverse complement.
CTGCTTAATGTGACTGTAAAGAGTTGCTGTGATACTGGAAAAGCTGGTCCTGTAGAATATTTCTAGAATGTATCAGGTTCACATTATTTATGTTTTTCAGGTTGCATTAAGGAAGCTTTTTCAGCTTTCACTGATCTCTGACAATTGTAAGAAAACGTAATTCTTGAAAATCTGAGTTATAGATGGAGTTATTGACTGGTTTTCTCCTGTGGAACGACTGGTGGGTTCAAACCACTGACTGCAAGTTAGCAGTCAAGCACTTAATCATAGCACCATCAGAATTCCCATGACTAGAAACAGTAGTGTACAAGGTTTTGTGTGACTATGCAGTAAGTTTTTGATTCATTTAGATAATAGGAGTGGGGATGCTAGATTTTTATTGGAAACTGCCAAGCTCTTCAAAATAGGCTTTTTTTCTAACATTCCATCAGCCATGAGGAGCCCTGGGGGTGTAGCCATTTTGTGTTAGGCTGCTAACTGCTAAGGCAGCAGTTCAAAACCACCAGTCACTCCAAAGTAGAAAGACGGTCTCAGCAATTCACAGGGGCCATTCTCCCCGGTTCTGTGGGGCTGCTGTCAGTCAGCATTGACTAGAGAACCCTGAGCTTGGTTGGTTTTATCAGCCATGAATGTGAGGAATGCGTCAAACTTCTTTTTTTTCTGCCTGTAGACATCTATAGGCATCCAACTATTTTAGCACTATCTTGTTAAAAAGACATATCTTTTTTTCTATGTATTACGTGCGTCAAAAATCAGTTTCTGTGGACCTATTTCTGGCCCTTTCTTGCATTGATTTATATGCCTACTATTACTTTGCCAATGCTGTCTTGAATACTGTAGCTTTATTTTTTATTTTTCACCCAGTACAGCCTTAATTCTCTGGGTAAGAATCTGGCCTCTAACCTGCTATTTCAAAACAATACCAACAGTATGCTGAGTCACGTGGTAGATGCATCAAGTTTTGCCATGGTAACATTTGAATTTGATGTCCATGATAGCACCCTTCTGGTAAACTCGAGAGGCTTGTAAAGCCCCTGACGGGGCTGGAGAAAATGGAGCTGGGCGAGGGGTTCTTTTTTCCCTTGGAGTCTGCCATTTTGGCAAGTCATTACAAGATGGTGGTGCTCAATGAAAAATGTGTAGCTTTATCATCAGTCTTGAAATGGATGAAAATGAGAACTCTAACTCTTTTTCAGAATTGTTTTGACATACTTTTGCTTTTACAGAAAATGTTCAATTAATTTGTTGAGATCTACAAAAAAGATTTCTTGGATTTTTGTTTAGACTGCACTTAAAAATTATTAGTAATTCATAATTAGTGCATGCATCATTCCACAGATCAATCATGTCAAGCAGAATTGTACAATTGCCACCACAATCAGTTTCCAAACATTTTTTTTCTTCCTGGACACCTTAACATCATCTCCCTTTTGCGCCCACCCCCCTCACTTAACCAACCTTCACCCCTAAAAACACCTCAAAACTTATGCTGTCCCTATAGGTTCATCAGTCCTGGATGGTTTATGGGATTTTGAGATAGCTTTTAATCTATAGACTAAACTAACTGTAATTGACATTTTAACAATATTGAGCTTTCCAACACATGAGTGCATTATATTTCTCCATTTATATAGTTTTTTGTGGTCTTTCATCATTGTTTTCTAGATAAAAATATTTGATTTATATCTAAATTATTATAAATCGTATTATAGTGTTGGTGGTGATGGTGTTAATTTCAAATTCCAATTTTTCTTTGCTCTTGGCATATTGCCCTTTGTACCTTGTAACCATTCTCAGCTTGTTATTTGTTCCAGTTTGTTTTTCTGGGTACTCAGTGTTTTCTACATAGACATTCATGTCATTGGAAATAAAGACAATATTCTTTCTAATTTGTGTGCTTTGTTCTTACATTAATGCATTAATGATGAAAAAGAATATCCCCTACGTTATCCTGATGTTAAAGAGAAAGTATTTCATTTCTCACCATTATATATATATTAGCTGCAGATTATTTATATATTCTCTTGTGCAGTAAAAAAGTAAACATAGTGGGTCTGAGGCTGCTATCTTTGGAAGACTTGTAAGATGGGCCCTTGGCAAATATCTGGGAAATTGGATTTTCAACCATTTCAGAATCTTAAATTGTATTCTATGTTCATTTATTCCTTTCAGATGCTCATTGTTTCTTTATATTAATCTATGTTTCTGACCTTAATCATCTTTTTTGACAGGAATTTCCTTAACATTTCTTATAGCTAGAGCTGCTGGCAGTAACTTCTGTTTTTGTTTGCCAGTTGAATGTCGAATTCTCGGTTGCCTCTTCCCCCTCTTACACCATGTTACTCTACTGTTATTTTGCTTGCATGGTTTCTATGAAGTCTACTGTAATTCTCTTATTTGTTCCACTAGAGTTAGATAAGGAGCTCTGGTGGCACTATGGGTTAGGCATCTGACTGCTAACTACAAGGTTGGCAGTTCAAACCCCTCAGCTGCTCCAAGGAAGGAAGATGAGTCTATTTGCTTCCTGAAGATGTACAGTCTCTGAAACCCATGAAAAGTTGGACTCTCTATGTATGGTCACTATAAGTTGTAATCAACTTGATAGCAGTGAGTTTGGTTTGGATAGTTAGGGTTTCTCTGTTTTTGTCCCCCAGGATACCTTCAACATTTTTTCTGTCTTTGGTTTTCAGAAATAAAAGATATTAATACTTTTTTATTGTATTTATCCCACCTCCTAATCTGTTATTTTCTCATACCTGTGGCTTATTGTCTGGTATTGATTTTGAAAAATTCTAAGACACAATTTCTTCAAATAGTTTGTTTCTTTTTTCATTTTCCAATTACAATATGTCATCCTGTTACTATTGTCTCAGAGTTATTGAGTGCTATGCTCCCTCCCCAATTCTTTTGTCTCTTTGTGTTTCAGCTTGGGTAATTTTTATGAATCTGCTCATTAAATTTGATCTTTATAATATTCTTAAGGTTTTTCCTTTTCAATTTTGTAAAAATATACCCAACACAAACTTTACCATTTGAAGTGCACGATCCAGTGGCATTACGTGTATTGCCAATGTTTTGTAACTACTAGTATCTTAATTCCAGCCTCATAAATTTTTTTTTATAATTAAACCTACACAAAAGATACTGAAGTAAATATCTGATATATTTGAACACTAGCACAAATTTCTTTCTGCTAAACCCTTAGTGTGGAGATTTATGTTAATCGAGTCAGGAATTGGGCCTGTGTTTGATGTTTGTTTTTGCTATGGGCAGCAGAGATTTTTTGGACTCCTGCTTGACTCTGGATTTTTTCCTTTGTGTTGTTCCCTAAGGGCTATCTCTTATAACTCCCCCTGTTTGCATCCTACTGTTACAAAGCATGACACTGGTTTATCGATGTGGTGGATGGTGCAGGAGGAGGCTGGAGGAGGAACCTGGGGCTTGAAATAGGTCCTTCACAACATGTCCTACTCCTTCTGGGATGGGGCCTCTTTTCTCCCCTGTTCACATTCCTTAAAGGCAGTAGGTACCCCCCCACCCACCCAGTGTCCTTGAGCCACAGATTTAAACCTTACTCCCTGCAGTGTAAGCCTTTTGTACTGTACTGGAAACAAAAAGGAAAGCATCTGGGTGCCTTTTACATTGGATGCTGTTTTCCCACGTTAGCAACTTTCTCAGGATTGTCCCTCATCCTGCCTGGAGAGGCTGGTGAGGTTCCTGTATGAAAAGTTTATAAGGGATTATCAATGCCCTGATAAAGACTGGAGATCAGAAGCTTTCCATTCTCATGTTAACTCGTACTCTGACCATCAGTAATTCATCACAATTTCTAGTGTGATCTTCCTGCAGGCTTACGTGATTTCTCAAGACTTGTGTTACATACAGGTAAGTAAATGCTCCGGTGTTATTTCTTCTTGTCCTTTGGTTCTCTGATGGATCTAGGAAGAGGAGTCGACTTTTTCTTCTTGTAACCATGAGGAGGATAGAATTCATGCATTTTGCACCTAAGCTGAAACAGGGTGTTCTAAAATAAGCTAAAATGGGCTGTGCCCCAGTGGCATAGTGGTTGAGTGCGGGACTGCAGCCAACTGGCTTGGCTGTTCAAATCCAGCAGTAGATCTCCAGGAGCAAGGCTGGGCCTCCCACTCCCACCAGAGGGCAGTGATGCCTAAAAAAAAATTTTTTTTTCAGGCATCACTGCCCTCAGGTGGTGGGAGTAGGAGGCCCAGCCTTTGCTCCTGGGAGCCAGAATCGAACCTCCATCCCAGTGGGCCGCAGTCCTGTGCACAACCACTACGCCACCAGGGCTCAGCCCTAAAAAAAAAAAAATAAAATAAAATAAAATAAGCTAAAATGTAATAAATATCTAATGCAATGCACATAGAAACTCAGTACAAGTTAATCCTTTACCTCTTTTATTTTAACCCCTTCTTTTTATTCCCTTGAATTTCATAGTTCAACTATTCTGGTTTGTGTTTTATTTTGGAGCTTTATTAACCTCTATGCCAATGGCATGTTTGTCTTGCTTCCTAAATTGTATGTAAGCCTGTGGAATTATAAGGATAATTATATGAGAAAATCATAAGCACTCAATTAAAATTTGCCACATTCAAAATTATGATGTAGTTTAATCTAGCTAGATTATGGACTTTGCTAGTGATCATATTTTTCGTTACACATTCCCTACATTGCCAGGTACAGTTCATTGTAGTTAGGTGAATATTTATTGAGTGCCTCTGTGTGTGTGGAGTAGACCACAACCTGGCTTGATGAGTGGAGCAACCATGGGGTCCCAAGGACAATGGAAGGCCAGTGGGGAAAGGAATATTGCAACTTGGGAATTATCTCTATTTCATTCTGAAAGGATTTTTTGGGGGGGAATCACTGCCCTCTAGTGGTTGTGGGAGCTACCCAGCACTGCTCCTGAGAGCCACCACTGGATTTGAACCACCAAGCCTGTGGGCCGCAGTCCCGCACTCAACCACTTATGCCACCGGGACTCAGCCTGAAAGGATTTTTAAGACTCTACTTTTAGCTATACTAGTGACACATAAATTGATTCTAGTGAAAAATGCAGGAACTAAGGCTATCTTCGACATCATCATCCCATCACATTCTTTCTCTTCTCGGATTAATTTTGAAAAATTAATGTATAGAGGGAAAATTCACATGCTATAAAGCTAACTATTTTAAAGTGAAAAATCTAGTGACAATTAGTTTATTCATAATGTGCACTCACCAGCTCTATCTAGTTCTAAGACATTTCCATCATTCCAAAGTAAAACCTTTCATCCATCAAGTTGTTTTTCTCCATTATTCTCCCAACCAGAATTGACTAAGTGGGTAGTGAGTTTTTGTTTTTAGTCTATCCATTATTTATTTGGTTGTTTCCACATTGGAAAATATGAAGAGTGAATATTGCTATTTGAATTTTTGTTTGCATTTTTGATATTTAACTTTTCAAGGAATCACTGAACCGTGCCATTTTACATTTCCACAAGTAATGCAAGAAGGTGCCAACTTCTCCATATCCTGGTAAATATTCAGTCTTCTCCTTTTTTATTTTTATTTATTTATTTATTTATTTATTTATTTATTTTTTGGGGGGGCATCACTGCTCTCCGGTGGTGGGAGTAGGAGGCCCAGCCCCACTGCAGGAATTGAACTTCCGTCCCAGTGAAACGCAGTCCCGCGCACAACCACTACGCCACCGGGGCTCAGCCCTTCTTCTCCTTTTTTAAATTAAGCCTTCCTACTGGTGTCAAGTTGTATTGGCATTCATGTAGAGTCAGAATCTACAATATTAAGCATTTTGGTGGAGGGCATCACTGCCCTCTGCTACCCAGCCTTGCTGCTGCTGGATTTGAACCGCAGAGCCAATGGGCCGCAGTCCTGCACTCAACCACTACGTCACCGGGGCTCAGCCCGATATTAAGCATCTTTTTATTGTGCTTCTTTGTCATTTTTATATCTTCTTTGGAGAACATTCAAAGTTTAGGGTCAGTTTGATTATTTTTATTACCAAATTACTTTATTCTAATGCCATCTAATATGTGAAATCGATTTAACATTTTTACAAAGTGCAATTCATTTAGCTTAAAAATTAACTTTCAAGAAATATCTATTTAACAAAATGAATCTCATTAGTTTAGGTGTGTGGTACATTGAGGAGGGAATTTCAAATACTCGGCATGCCAACCCAAACCTCTCTATATATCATTAGAAAATAGACTGAGGTTTCTTTCTTGCACTGCTACTGTATAATATGATCTCTGAACAGGCATTCTGGTAAAGAGAAGGTAGTTTCCTCTGGAGACTGTCTGACTACCTTAGAGGTAGACATGGAGGGTAACCCATTTACCTATCAGGCAGTGATGTACATACTATTGTCATGTGTCCCTAGAGTCTATATTAACTGAGAAACCCCATGTGATACAGAACTGCCCTCTAGCTTTTATAGTTTTTTAAAACTTTTTATTGTGAAATCATTGAAGGTGTATAAAACAGATCAAATTCCCATTCAATTTATACCCATTTTATTTCATCTCATTCATTGCAATCCCCACTGTACAGCATCACTTCCTTTGTTTCCTCGTTGTGCCTCCTTTCTTAGATTCCAGACTTTGTCGTTAGGTGAAGGCTGCCCTTTTTTAAACTCATATGGCTGATCGTTCTAAGGTGTGCATATTTCGCTCGAGGTGGTATCCCCGTATAGACCTGTCCATTGTTCAGTTGAAATTAAGCCACTGGGTGACTTCATTTCCAGACCTGAAGGAAGCTGAAAGATCATAGTCTTGGGAAGTCTTTTAATCTGTATCTTGGGGTCTTTAAAAAATTTTGATGCTTTTGAGTTTTGTTCCACATTTTTTCCTCTGTATTCAGGAGCTTCTAGTTCAGGACCTCTGACATCATCTAGTCCTTGTCTCAGATTGTGGAGACTAATGTTCATACAGTCCATTGGTCCATTAGACTGATTCTTCACATGCATCATCAATTTTTGGCGTGGGGGATATCACTGCCTCTGGTGGTCGTGGGCACTACTCAGTGTTGCTCCTGAGAGCCGCCGCTGGATTTGAACCGCGAAGCCCCCACACTCAACCACTTACGCCACCGGGGCTCAGCCCCATGCATCATCAATTTACCTCACTCTTTTTCCTCCAGATAGGGAGAGGTCAATAGCTGCACCTTAGATGGTTCTTCATGCACTTTTAAAACACCAATTGCTACTCATCAAAGTAGGATGTTGGACATTGCCATTGTGGACAGTACTATGCCAATTGACTTTGGTAGGCCTAGAGACCATGACCCTGAGCTTCCAGCCCCAGAGATCTTTGGTTATACTTAATAAATTTCTATAACTTTATGTCCTATGTACTATATTTATGGGTACAGGAAGGTAATTTAAGAAGCGTAATGGAGGAATCTAAATGTCTTTTCTTGCCTATTAATTTACTTGCCTTGTATGTTTTCACATAGCATAATCCACTAATTGAGGACAATTCTTCATCTGGGATTTCAAGGGGATACTGTAGAGCAAGTCTTGGACACACAGTCTTCGGAATATTATTTTTGCCTCTCCTCCATGACCCCCAACAATCAAATACTTATGTTCTCCCCAAACCTTTCCTCATACCTGGAACATCTTTCTCTCTTTGTCAATCCTAACTGGACCAGTTCCTGCAGACTCTTATTTCATCAAGACCCCAAACTCAAACCCACTGCTGGACAAGTTGATTCCATCCTCTATAAGATCACTGAAGACAACATGGGTGCATAAGCAAATGTGGTAAAGAAAGCTGAAGGTACCCAGCTATCAAAAGATAAGCATCTGAGGTTTCAAAGGCTTGAAGATAAACAAGTGGCCATCTAGCTGAGAAGCAACAAAGCCCACATGAAAGAAGCACACCAGCCTATGCAATCATGTAGTGTCCATGTGATCAGGTATCAGGCATCTAAGACCCAGAACAAAATCATACCCAATGTGAATGGAGGCGGGGTGGGGGGCATGGAGTGGAGACCCAATGCCCATCTGTTGATTGAGCATCCCCTCACAGAGGGGTCACAGGGAAGAGATGAGCCAGTCAGAGTGCAGTATAGTGCCAATGAAACACACAACTTTCCTGTAGTTCTTTGATGCTTCCTTCCCCCCACCATCATGACCTAGTTTCTGCCCTACAAATCAGATTAGACCAGAACATGCACACTGCTACAGATAAAAGAGTCCACAGCACAGGTAATCCATGATAGATAAACCCCTCAAGCTCAACAAGGAGAGTAGAAATACCAGGAGGATTAGGGAAGGTGGAGGGCAAAAGAGGGGGAATCACTCACAAGGATCAATATATAACCCCCTCTCAGGGCAAACAATGGGAAAGTGGGTGAGGCGACCGAAGGCGATGTAAGATAGGAAAATAATAATCTAAAGCATCACGGGTTCATGGGGAGAGAGGGAAGAAATGGGAAGCTGATATGGGACTCAAATGGGAAGAGGATGCTTTGAAAATGATGATGGCAGCATATGTGCAAATGTGCTTGGCACAATGGATGAATGTATGGATTGTGATGAGATGTAAGAGCCCCCAGTATTAAAAGTATTTAATTAAAAAGACAGAATAGAACTCCCTCGAAAGTTGTAAATCTGCAGGGAAACAAATTTGACATCTTTTCTTGTGGCTGGAGCTGCTTATCTTTTGGTTAGGGTCCAAGTGCTTTACTGCACCACCAAGATTCCTGTATCTCAGCAAGAAGCGCTTTTGGGCACCATATTTCCTCATTACATCCTGTCTTCTCTATTTACTTCGGCATATAATACATACTTCCTTACCCTGTAAATTCTTTTGTAAACACTTTGTAAAGCTTTGTATAACTTACAGAGTGGTGGGAAACTTATACTTTCTCTACCATTTCCTCAATAGATGCCTGAAGGACAATTGAGCCCTTCTACTTAATCAACAAACCAAACATTTTATGTTTTTTTGTGGGCATCACTGCCTCCTGGTGGGAGTGGGAGGCCCAGCCTTACTCCTGGAGAACTGCTGCTGGATTTGAACTGCCAGCCCTGTTGGCCGCAGTCTCGCACACAACCACTGTGCTGCCGGGGCTCAGCCCTCCATTTTATGTTTGTTTTTCCAAAAAGAATTATATGTGACACAGGTTCCAATGACTACACGGATCCTTTGGGAAATAGTAATATGGAAAAGAAATAGACATTTTTCAAACTGCCAAAGAAAGCTGCTACTTTGTCATGATGCCCTATGACAGGTGTGAAAGTGCAGCTGCATCATCTGCCTGGGCAAAGGATGCAGTCAAAACTGCAGGCAGGTTTTTCTGCATCCTTCATGATTTTTTGCCTTCCCCACAATTCCTTGTCCATTGCAAATGTTAAGGAGTACCAAGAACTTTGCCTTCTCAAAGACACGAAATTTTTACTTCAAACCGCTGTATCCTACTTCTCTTATATAAAATGCACAAGTTAGAGAGAATATGTTTTATGAACTTACATTTAGTTCTCTCCAGAATAAGCATCTTTTTTTTGGAGAGGGGGAGCATCACTGCCCTCAGGTGGTGGGAGTAGGAGGCCCAGCCTTTGCTCCGTGGAGCTGGAATCGAACCTCCATCCCAGTGGGCCGCAGTCCCACACACAACCACTACGTCACCAGGGCTCAGCCCCAGAATAACCATCTTAAATCTAGAATAAACCTTTTTTTTGCACTTTTAATTTGACATTTTATAAAAGATCCATTTAGACCCTTTAGCAGCTAAAGGTTAGCCCCTTGAGGAGAATCCATGTAAGCATTTGCCTTTAGGGAAACCATTCCTAAGCTACTCTCTTCCCATATCTCTATGCCAAAACATTACAGGTCCACTTTAACTTCCTGTCTTTTCCATTGTTCCTACCCCCAGTTCTGCCACTAGTTCACCACTGGTCCCTTGCTGCACAGTGGTTGGAATATGTACTCTCTGAGAGCATGGCAGTGTCTAACATACCCAATCATGATTTCCACCATCCTTTCATCTTCCTGAATCCTCTTCTCTATTCCTGCACCCATGTGCACATTTACTCAAGTCTTAGCACAGTCCAGCTCTTCTGTGCTGCTTCTGCCGAGTGTGTTCTGCACATTCCTCTGGGTTTGCCCATCTTGTACTTCCCCTCAGGACCCACTCAGAAACCCATCTTTTGCACTTCGGTGGTTCCTTCCACCACTAAAGGCTTATAGGGCTAAATGTGCCCAAAACTCAAAAACTCAAATGGGATAGTGTAGTAGATTGCTTAGTGCCCACAAAGTACTTTCATTTTTATATGCACACCATTTATAATTTAACATAACAGTTCTTCTCATCAAGAATTGGAGTCTAATAGGACAGTGTACCTTATGACAAAGTAGTAATAATTTATCAATTAAAAAGGGTTTATCGGGGAGGGGTTGCAGGAGGGGAGGGGAAAATGAGGAGACTATGCCAAGGGCTTAGATAGAAAGCAAATGTTACGAGAATGATGAGGGCAGTGGATGTACAGATGTGCTTGACACACAATGGACCTATATATGGATTGTGATAGGAGTTGTATCAACCACCAATAAAAGTTGTATCAACCACCAGGATTGATGAACCTATAGACACAGCAAGAAGAATAAGGGTTTCTGTGGGGTACAGCAGGGGAAGGGAGTAAAAGGGAGCTGATATCAAGGAGTTTAAGAAGGAAGCGAATGTTTTGAAACTGATTGTGGTAGCAATTGTACAATGCTGCTTGAGGTAATTGAACTATGGAATGATATGCTATCTGTGTTAGCTCCCAATAAAATAGTTTGAAAAAAAAAGAAGTGGAGTCTGTTTTTTCCACATGACTCTAATGTGGACTGTCCTTGTGATTTGTTTTGACTGATAGCATATATTTAGACAAACTCAGGATGATTTCTAAGCGAGGTCTCAAGAAGGCTCATAGTTTCCTCACTCACTCCCCAGGAACCTTGAGGCAACTATATGAAGAAAGCCTAGGTTAGCCTGCTGGAAATTATGTGGAGAGAACAGCACAGTCAACAGCCAAGTGAGGCCATCTTGGAATAGTGAACCCAACATTGCCAACTGTATCAGGGCCCTCGGCAAGATCAGAAGAATCACCCAACTTCTTTTAGCCCCAATTGCTGACCCATAGAATTATGAGCAATGGGAATTGTTATTTTAAGCCACCAAGATTTGGGGTGATTTGTGATGCAGCAATACCGTAAGTAACATAGGCCAGGGCTATACTTGTATGTCCTCAGGACCCGGAGCAATGATTCTCAACTTGTGGGCTACGATCCCTTTAGGAATCAAATGACCCTTTCACAGAGTTTGCCCAATTCATAACAGTAGCAAAATTGCAGTGATGAAGTAGCAATGAAAATAGTTTTATTGCTGGGAGGGGGGCACCACAGCATGAGAAATTGTATGAAAGGGTAGTGGCAGTAGGAAGGTTGAAAACCACTGGCCTTGAGGGTGTCCCAATAGAAGATCGTAATTTTTTTAATGTTGTAAATCGCTGTCATCATAATGTTACTCCTCTCTTTGCTTCATAAATCACCAAACATACTCATGTCTTCCTTGCTTTCAAAACTTTTCAAACCTTGGGCCCAACGCAGTTTTCCAAAATCACACCTTGTTCAGTCTGCTGGATCCACATTCATCCAGCTGTCACTTCACGACCCTGTGACAGATTGTACCCCTCTTCATGTTGCATCCCTTCCTACCACCTCATTCATTCATTCACGGTTCACCCAATGTCATAAAACCTGTCCCAATTTGCCAGTCCTCCTTCATTACTTTGACTCCTCATTACTGCAGTCACGTGCTTATAATGAAAAGATCTTAGATGTTCTCTAGGATAGTCCCTTCCAATTATGAATTAAGAAAATAAGTTCCAAATAAGAAATAGTAATAAAGTATTCGAGGTCACAATATTATGAAAATGCCAATGCTAGAACTCACATCTTTTAATCTCAGATAGTTTATTTCCACATAGTTTAATACCTAGTGAATTTCCTGTTCTATCACATGATTAGTTCATGTGCATAAAGATATGCCTTGCTGACTACAAAGTGGGAGTTCTTGGACACAGCATAATTCCTTTACATCTCCCCCTGATTATCTTCTGAAACTATGATCAGCAACTATTAGACACATTCATAATAAATACCTCTTAATTGGCATTTAAGAAGCAATTATGCATAAAACATGGAAGCATTGGTGGTACCGTGGTAGACTTCATGCCTACCATGTGGAGACCAGGGTTAGATTCCCAGCCAATGAACTCCATGTGCATCCATTACCCCTCTGTCAGTAGTGGCTTACAAATTGTTATGATATTGAACAGGCTTCAGCAGAACTTCCAGCCTAAGACAAACTAGAAAGAAAGGCCTACTTCTGAAAATAAAATAATGAAACTGAATCACAGTGATTCAATCAAAATCCACCATGTTGATCGCATAGGTCCAAGTAGCATTTAATTCCCTTGTACATGGGGTTGCCAGGAGTTGAGGATGACTTGATGACAGCCAACAATGTTTAGAACTCTTTGTGATAAAGAGTACATCTGTATGCATTTGTCAAAACCGAGTGAACCGTACATTAAAAATGGTAAATTATACTTGGCGTAGACTTAAATTTATATTATAATTTAAAGCAATTATGTTGAAGAAATCCATTTATAATAAATTTGACTAAATGTATAGGTAACATTACTGTCTGAAAGGAAATTTGGCCTTTTGAAATAAATTTGAATACTGGTATATAGTAAGTACTTGATAAATGTTAACTTCCTTTCTATTTGTACACAAATGCTTCATGATCACCTGTCAAGATTGCTAAAGTATTTCTACCCTAGGGAGATGGCTGAGTCTCAGACATAAGTTCCTATGACTATTTTAAAAGGGAAATAAAGACTGTCTCAGAATGTTTGGGTAAAGTTAAATATATATAAGCATTACTACAGTACTTTAAAGGCTGCCTCGCCCCAGGATCTTTATTTCCAAAGTCTTACTCAGGTACAGAAAAAATCATTTAGTTGTCAAATCTATTCTGACTCATGCTTGTCCCATGTATATCAGAGTAGAATTGTCTTCATAGAGTTTGCAATGACTGATTTTTTTTGAAAAGGACCTTTCTTATGGGGCACATCTCTGAGTGGACTCGAATCTCTGACCTTTCTATTAGCAGCCAAGTATGTTATGAGAGAGCTTCAAAAAGTTTGTGGGGGAAATACCATGATCCTTTAGCTCCATTTTCGCACAAACTTTTGAAAACCCTTTATGATTCTTTGCTCCACCCTTGTTAGTTGCCTTCACATTGATTCTTCCGACTCTTGGTGACCCCATGTGATCATCAGTAGAACTGTACTCCATAGGATTTTCAAAGTTGTGACCTTTCAAAAACAGATTGCCAGTGGACTGAAACTGCTAGCCTTTTAGCTAATAGTCATTTCCTACAGACTCCTTTGCACACCCAGGAACTTCAAACAAGCCATTGTAATTGTGTGTCATAGAGTTGTTTCCAATTCCAGTCCACAAGCAAAATGATGTGACAGTAAAAGTGCCCCACACTTTATAGGAGCAAATAACCAGATCTTTTCCTCCCACAGAGCTCCTGGTGAATTCAAGGCAACTACCTTTGGGATAGCAGGCACTTAACCATTGTGCCTCCAGTATTCCTTAATAAACCCACAGCCTTCAAGTTGATTCTGATTCATGGAATGACCCTATAGGATAGAGTAGAACTGTCTCATAAGGTTTTCAAGGTTGTAATCTCAACATCTTTGTCCTGCAGAGCATCTGCTAGGTTCAAATTGTTAACCTTTCTGTTGGCAGCTGAACTCTTTAACCCCCAGAGCTCCGTTAATATACCATTAACCGCTGTTAATAAAAAATTTAAAACTTAGAAATAAGACAGATGACAGCATGTCTTTTGAGCATCATACTGGAGCAGTGACTGAAATGTCCACACTAGTTATTACTGAGCTTCTCTCAGGGATTGTACTGTTGTGTGGCTCTTTCTTCATTAATGATCTAGGCTCTTTGACATGTGAAGAGAATTTTAATTTTTTGTGTGTGTGTGTCAGGAGTGGGATGAAAATTTTAACTTTTAAGATCTGTTAATTTACAGATTTTTGTTAAGTAAAGATGCAGAAATTTCTGCTTGGTCTAGGAAATCATTCCAAAGATTGCAATTGGATTGTCCTATACAACACTAAAGGAGTTCTGGTGGTATAAAGTGACCTTGATAGTCTCAATAATTTACTCACTAGTATAGAATTTAACATCCTTTTGAGAAAAGGATGTTATACAAGTGGAGATCGACTTCAAACCACAATCCTAGAATTGTTGATATGTACGGATAAAACTTTTAAATGATTGAGCACCATATACCTCGACAATGCAGGTTGGAGAAATTTTCCAGTAACATTCATTAACAAGGTCAGAACCATGTTGATTAGATTAATACATATCATAGTAAAGCAAGGAGGGCATTAAACTAGTAAATATATGGTGTTTCTGGGTCACCTTTCATTGAGCAGCCATAGCACAAGGGATCCTAACCAAGGTCCAGTGACAGCCAATTATACAGTCTGGGGTGACAGTCTACTGTTTTCTTTTCTCACCAGGAAGTTTCAGTCTTCAGTCCAAGCACTACAAGTAATTTTGTAGCCCAGAGATAAATCCCAGGTCATTGAGTGGGGTTTCCATGTCAAGTACTTCTGATGTAGCTTATGGTGGACACTGAGTTCCAGGAAAAGAGAGTCTATGGTTACCATAATTCATAGCACATCAACTGAATCACCAAGGGCTGGATAGAAACTAAAACAGAAGTGTCTAACCAGGAGCATAAATCAAACAGAAAAACCTAATTCACTGCCTCTGAGTTGATGCTGACTCTCAGCGATCCTATAGGGCAGAGTAGAACTGCCCCCCTGAATTTCTGAGCCTTTAACTGTTGCTTTTCTCCTGAGGAGCAGCTGGTGGTTTTGAACTGCTGGCTTGGTGGATTGCAGCCCAACATGTAACCATTACATTACCAGCACTCTGATCTTGGGATTCTATATAATATTGTTCTATAGAAGTGTCCCTTTCCTACGGGAAGTTGTTTCTCCCCATTAACCCCACAACAGAAATATAAGTGCCTTCTCCAAAGCGGATCACTGCCCTCTGGTGCTCGTGGGAGCTACCTAGCCTTCCTGCTGCTGGAGTTGAACTGCCAAGCCAGTGGACTGCAGTCCTGCACTGAACCACTATGCTCCTCTTTCCATCTTTTGATGTCTCCTGCATCATTCAGTATTTTGCTGATAGCACCATAAACCAAACTCACTTTCATTAAGTTGATGCCCACTCATGATGACCCTATAGAACAGGGTTTAACTGTCCCTGTGGGTTTCTGAGACAGTAACTGTTTATGGGACAGAGAGCCCTAACTTCTCCTGAAGAGAAGCTGATGGTTTTGAACTGTGAAATTTGCAGATCATAGCCCAATGCATAACCGCTACACCACCCAGGCTCCTCATTTGCCCATAGAGTCTTTTAGTATTACAACTTGAAGTTTTTTTCTTGAGTTCTTTCAATTTAAGATCTATTGAGCATGCTCTTCCTTTTTAACTTTCTAACTGTAGGTCTTTGCACATTTCATTATAATGATTAAGAGTAATTTCGAAGTGTCTTCTGATATCTACTTTGATTTTTCTCTCTTTTCTGTCTTTTTAATGACCTTTTACTATCTTTGTGAATGACAATTTTGGTGTCCTCCCATAGCACATCAGGTCTTCTGTCATTAGTGTTCAATGCAGCAAATAAATATATTCTTGAAAGTCATATATTGGCTCTTATGGATGTTTTTTTCTTCTGCTTCATCCTGAACTTATATATGAGCAATTGATTGTCTGTTCCACATTTGGCCCCTGACCTGGTTTTGGCTGTTGATACTGAGCTTCCCACAGATGTATTTAATTTGATTTTTGTTTATTTCATCTGAAGAAATCCATGTGCACCATTGATGTTTGTGTCGTTTAAAAAGGTATTTGTGGTGAGCAAGTTGTTGGTCTTGCAAAAATCTCTCATGCAATCTTCAACTTTGTTTCTGTCAGCAAGAACATATTTTCTAACTACTGTTCCTTCCTCTTTGTTTCCTATTTTTGCAGTCCAATTGCCAGTCTTGATAAATGCCTCTGGGTCATGTGTTTGGTCAATTTCAGACCAAACACGTTGGTAGAATTCTTCAACTTCTGCATCCCTAGCTTTAGTCGATTGGATTTCTTTGAATTTGAATACCTATAACATTATTCTCTTATAGCTTTTGTTTTTAAATATTCTGAGTCAACTTGACAATTTTACTGAAAGAGGAAAATAATTAGCTCACACTAAAAAACCCTCTTATAATCTAGGATCGTGGCCATTCATACAAAAGGAATAAAATACAAAAGGATAAAAATGGTAGCTTACCTTATAACATAGTATTCCCTTGTAGAGGAAGTCTTTATCAAACTTTTAAAACTCCAGTGTGAGGAGAGTAAAAGTAGATTTAAGATATATGGAACAAGTTGAGAGTGAATCTATTTTTGTCCTGATGACATAAATAAAAATAAAAAACCTTTCTATAATGTTAGACAAAAAATTAATCAGTAAGGTCAACTTCTGGCATACAGTGCGGAAGAGCCCCATTAACTTCAAGTTCATGACTTACCGAGCCCATCACAAAGGTGGCATGTTGAATATTTTGTGCTTACTTTAGAAATCGATTTCTTATTCTTGAGTTTTTGAGTTTTGAAAATTAGCAATTTGATTTAAAATCTTTTGTTATCAAAAGAATAATAATTTATTAAGGGGTCACAGGGTGGGGGAGGGGGAAATGAGCTGATACCAGGGGCTCAATAGAAAGTAAATATCTAGAAAATAATGAAGGGCATTTTATGTACAAATAAACTTGATACAATTGCTGTATGGATTGTTATAAGAACTATAAGAATAATAAAGCAATCTCATTATTTTAAAAAGGCTTTTGTTATTTAAAAATATTTTCTCTATGACATGGCTTTTTAGTTTCTTCAGTGTTAATCACCAAGCAAGATTTAAACTTTTTTGTGTGTGTATGTGTGGGGTTTTTTTGTGTGTGACATCACTGCCCTGGTGGGATTAGGAAGCCCAGTTTTGTTCCCAGAGGGCTGCTGCTGGATTCAAACCGCCAACCCTGTGGACTACAGTCCCACACACAACCACTAGGCCACCAGGGCTCAGTGCAAGATTTAACTTAAATGAGGTAAAATTTTATCACTATATGCAAACAATCCTGCATTTTGAACTCATATGACAAAGAATATTTTGATTAACCTTAGATCAGGAAGATTTTCTCCTAACAGTTTTATAGTTTTACACTTTATATTAGATGTCATACTTGGAAAAAGAGGGGGTCAGCAAAAAAGAGGAAGACCTGGACAAGATGATTGACACAGTGCTGGCAATAGTGGTCTCCAACATAACAATAAAGGGCAGTGCAAAATGGACAGTATTTTATTTTGTTGTACATAGAGTTGATATGAGTTAGAAACAACTAGATGACACCTGACAATAACAATGCCCATATTAAGGAGCCCTGCTGCAAGACTAAAAGTACTTGGCTGCTAATCAAAAGTTTAGCAGTTTGTCCCCAACAAGTACTCCATAGGAGAATGATGTAACTTTCTGCTTCCGTGAAGGTTTGCAGCCTTTAAAACCCTGTGGGGCAGTTCTACTCGGTCCTATAGGGTTCTTGTGAGTCCAAATTGACTCAAAGGCAATGGGTTTGGTTTAGGGATGTAGAATCCTTAGTTAATCTAGTTTGTAGTGTGAGATTTAGATGGAGCCTCCCTCTCTTTCATATAGGTATTTAATTGTTACTAGATCATGTATTGAATAGACTATCCTTCTTTCTAATGTTTTGCACATTTGTTGAAAATCAGTGACCAATGTTTATATGTGTTTATTTCTAGACTCTTTGTTATTGTTCCATGAATCTATGTGGTTATCACTTCATTAATACTACTAACCTGATTATTGCAGCTTTATATGAGGGGTTGGAACCAGTTTTAACTAGCCACTGAAGTGGAATGATAGAGCAAGAACTGATAGATTGAAACCATGGACTAGGAGTCTTGGAACAGAATGAGGAGCTCTTTCAGGAGCCTAATGTGGGGTGTTGGATTATTATCAAAGCAGCAGGATTGTCCTTGAGTTTTGAGGAGGACTTTTACTATTTCTGTCAGTCAAGAGATTTGGTTGCTACGCAATGAGCACATTGCCCTTGTTTTCTAAGAGGGAGATTAAGTTTTCTAAGCAAGCCATTGACCTGTAGTTTTTCCCATTTTGGTTCAATCACATTTTGCAAATTCAGATCTGTTCCAATTTTACTTCGTGGACCATGACCGAATCAGAAAGAACCAACTCAAAGCCCACTTTTATGTATAATGAATCCTAAAATCATTTAGTGTGATTCCTCTTTCTTGAGCTGAGCCTCGGTGGCGTAGTGGTTGTGCACGGCACTGCAGCCCACTGGGCTGGCAGTTCAAATCCAACAGCAGCTCTCCAGGAGCAAGGCTGGGCCACCTACTCCCACCAGAGGGCAGTGATGCCCCCCCCCCAAAAAAAAGTCTAACCAACTTTAACTTAGAACATGAATGTTTTTCCCATAGCTAAAACAACAAAGGAAGAACCCAGGTAAAACCCCATTTCAAAGTATATAAAATCTTGAGAGATATAAATATAGAAGAATAATTGCTCTTTATAAGGAAAGTAATTAATAATTGTCTTGCTATTCCTAAGATAAATAAGATATTTATTCATAGCTACATTTTCTTGGTTCTTCATAAGAGACTTTGACAAATGGCAAGTTAAAATTCCTGGGGCCTAGTTCTTCCTTTGCTACATATGAGTTCTGTGATCATAGACAGATTATATAAGTCAGTTCCATTGAAAAAGTTTTCACTAGATTCTGTTTTGCAGAAGGCCATAGATAACAGTGGAAATTCCACTGGGTTGGAGGTTCAAATCCAGGAGCAACGCTGGGCCTCCTACTCCCACCACCAGAGGGCATTGATGCCCCCCCCAAAAAAAAAACCAGTAGAAACTCAAAATACATTTGCAGAATCTACACAGGGAATAAGTTTTCAGCGATTTCCCTCTAACCATAATCGAGGGATGAAAATAAACTGGTTAGCAGACAGAGAGGATTGGAGAGATAGCTATAGTAGATTAAAATAGGAAATATGACTGGAACTGTTAAAGACCTTGTCACTTGACCTCCCCTTGATAGACTTTGAGCTGGATCTGATTTTTAATTTCTGTATTTTTTTTCACATCAGGGTTTATCTCTGTTAGATTTTGTCATTGTGGGTAGCCTTCTTGATTCTTTGCTATGGGGTGTTTTTTTGTTTGGGGTGTTTTTTTATGTTTATTGGGATATGGAATAACTAGAATAAGAGTTCAGGGTGGGGGAGCTGATATAAAGGAATTCAAGAAAATAGAAATTGTATTGAAACTGATTTTGGCAGTAGATGTATAATACTGCTTAATGTGATTCAACTGTTGTCTGGATTGGTTCCTTAAAAAGTGGTTTGGGAAAAAAATGTCACTGAGTTCACATTGAATGCCAGGTACTAGGTCTGATACTATAGGCACAGAGAGACAATACGGTTCCTGCCTTTTAGGACTTGAGCTAGTTCACTGGTAGAGATGTGAAAGTAATCGGAAAATTATAGGGGATAACTATTAGGATAGAAGTTAGTAGAACATTTTACCCACGTTGGGAGTATAAGGCTAGTCAGGCAGTCTTACCAATAAGATCGTTCTCACTGCCACCAAGTTCACTCTGGCTCATCAGGGTCATATATAGTTTTGAAGGCTGTAAGTCTTTATAGGAGCAGACGACCTCATCTTTCTCCTGCGAAACCTGATAGTTAGTAGCCCAACACTTGCCTGAAAGTGCCACCAGGGTTCAGTAAGAGGTGATAGCTGTGCCGCCTTCTGAACAATCAGTCAAAAAAGCAAAAGAACATCAGTTTTTTGTTTTCCTGTGTTTAAGGGGCAATTGGAGCTCCAATTAAGAAAAGCGTGTCTCCCTCATGGGCCCCACCAACCCGTTTCAGACACACATGAGAGATCATTAAAAAAATTTGTGGAAAACTTCCATTATCTTTTCATTCTATTTTTCCATGAACTTAAATTCTCATAGTAATATTATATAATCTGGATGTCCTCAGACTATGGCACCCTATAATTACATTTTTGCTGAGATTTTGTGGCTTTTGGTTTTTCTGTCTTCTGTTGGACTTTTACTCCCACCCCCAAGCAAAGTTTCCATGGTAATAATCTATACATTATTTGGTGACAGGTGAGTCTCATGTCTTCATAATGAAATATTTATCATAGTTATCATTGTGTCCCCCAACAAATTACTTATTTCTGTGGTAAATGCTTAGAGAGTAGGCAAGGGGCACAGACATTATAATATTACCAGATTCATACTTGATTTGTGCTAGATTTCTAATTTCTCTTTTCTATCTGTGATGGTTTTTGCACATTGCCAAGTTATATAGTATTTGTATGCCTTTCCATAAACCCTGTTTGTATGTGTCAATAGGACTAAGTAAAAAACGCTAAGTTCTTTAGCCATTCTTAACTTTGTTTCAATGAGGAAGGAACTATCGTTTTTCTTGCAATGGGATGAAACTGTGGTAGTATGTGCTGCCTCGGAGCTACTGGATGGTTTCCTCACAGTCTTCCCCTGTGGCTCTGGAGAAGAGCATCTGGCAGAGAGAGCTCCAAGAAGGCTGTGGTGGTCATGTGCTTATGTTATTTTCATGAATGAGATGTAGGGGTGGAGTCTAGCCTGTTAATCTGGAGATAGCCATTGAGTAGCCAATGAGGCCTCTGTGTGGGCATGGCTTTCTCCTCATATGTCTGAAAAGTCTCACGATATTTCCTTCATGAAGATGGGAAGCTATCTCCCCAGTTGTTGGGAGTTAGTCTCAGAGACGATGAATCGCGGACAAGACAAGATAGCAGCGTCTGAGGAGCCGGAGAAGCCATAGTTTGGCCCTGATGGAACCAGACCTCTGAAGCTGGAGAGGCCACGTGGAGACCCGTGCCATCAATGAGTTGCTTCTGCCACCACTGGATGCTGTTGATGAACTCTGAGCCCTGAAAGTGAGGAGCCATGGGGAGACCCCTGCCAGCACCAGAATTCTGCACCCACTGACCTGTGACTTCGTGAGTCAGAAGGAGACATTATAGACTGGTATCGGGCATATGGGCTAATATTGAACTTATGACTTTGAACTGGACTGGGTTGCGATGCTTTTTCAGTGTTCCATTCATTTTGTATATAAACCCTGTCCTTACATCCATATGTGTGTGTATAAATTTGT
Source organism: Nesogale talazaci (assembly GCA_004026705.1). NCBI lineage: Eukaryota > Metazoa > Chordata > Mammalia > Afrosoricida > Tenrecidae > Nesogale > Nesogale talazaci. The sequence goes on along the minus strand of PVJH01018079.1, from coordinate 20,454 downwards.
TCCTCTAGTTTATCCGGACTAACACAAAGGCTCAGAGGAGAATGGCAGAGTAAAAATCTTCGTAGCATCAGGTGATGAGCATGATTCCTGCAAAAGAGATTCAAAGGATACTCACCCTGTATGTGGAATTTTTTAACAAAAATTGGTAATGACAAGTTATATTTACAAGTACCAAAATAACATAAAAACTTTCTTGCTATGATGGATTTCGGAAAATCTAAAAGTATTTCTGGCAGTGATTGAAATAGTGGAATGGATCCCAAATGAATATGATAAAATTTCCTAGCTGAGCCTTAGAGAAAATTTCATAATCTCTCTTTTTGAGAGAAAGCTTACAAGACTGTTCACAGAATTAGAGAGGGAGCACTATAGCTACTGTGTTTATGAGCAAGTTCTTCTTCTGACATGCCTTTTGACATCCACTTTGATCTTTTTTTTCTGTCTTTTTAACGACCTTTTGCTTTCTTCATCAACTATGTTAATGATTTCATCTCACACCTCATCAGATCTTGTCATAAATGTGTAATTCAGCAAAAATGTTCTTGAGATGTTCATGAAAACCAGGTCAAATAAACTCAAAGTTGTATTTTGGCTTTTGTGGACTTGTTTTCATCTTCATCAGCTTCAACCTAAGCTTGCATATGAGCAATTGCTGATCTGTTTCATGGTCATTCCTGGCCTCATTGTAGCTGCTGATATTGAACTTCTTCATTGTCTCTTCCTACAGATATGTTCGGTTTGCATATTCCATCTGGAGAAATCCATATATATGGTGAAAATGGTATTTTTAAAAGAAAGAAAAGGTATTTGCTATGAACAAGTGATTAGCTTTTCAGAAATCTGTATCTACAGGTTCATTTCTATCACCAAAACCATATTTTGAAAATTTTGTTTCTTCCTCTTTATTTCCAGTTTTGCAATGGCTTTGCCAATGATTATCAATGCATCTTAATTGTGTGATCCATTTCTGACTGGCCATTGGTAGAATTCTTGAATGTTTTCATCACTGGCTTTTGTGGTTGGTGCATGAATATGAATAATAGTTATCTTTATTGGATTTCCTTAAAAGCAAATGATATAACCCCATCACAGACCGCATTATACTTCAAGATGGATTTTGCAATGTCTTTTTTGACATTGAAATCAGCACCATTCCTCTTGATTATGTTCTTCCTGGCATAGTAAATCATATGACTTTCTGATTCAGAATGGCCAATACCAGTTCATTTTAACTCAATAATGCCTGGATTATCAATCTTTATGTATTTCTTTTCTTTTTTGATGACTTTTAGTGTCCTAGATTCTTAATTCACACCTTCCAAGTTCTGGTCATCAACAGATTTTTTTCATCTGTTTCTCTTTATCTTGAGTTGAGCCCCATCAGCAAATAAAGATCTCAAAGGCTCCATTCCCACAGGCTTTACTAGACTCATATCACCATGGAAAACCCCACTCCAAGAAATTGGCTTTTCCCCAGTCATATTTCCAGTGTCTTCTGGCCCAAGGGACCCAGCCTCTGATACTATCTCCAACATGGTTTTGAAGCTATACATTAGGTTTTCAGCTGCTCCTTCCTCCAAAGTAAGGAGCCAAATCCTCTTTCATTGTCTGTTCTTCGTCTGGAGCCTCTGCTGACACCCCTTCACCCTAGGTGGCCTTGCTGGTGTTTGAAAGATGAATGGCATCATTTCCAGCAACACACAGACTACCACAGTATGACAGACTGACAGACAAGTGGTGATTTTCCCATGAAAGGTGACATTGGGGGTATCCTGGATACCAAAAAAGAGCCCCGATGGGGCAATTGTTAAGTGCTCTGCTGCTAACCGAAATGTTGGCATTTGAAATCCATCAGCCAATCAGCAGAAAACTGCTTTCATAAAGATAATCGGCTTGTCCTAAAGAGCTTCAGTAAGTCAAAATCAACACGTTGCCAACAGATTTGTGTACCAAATCATTTGGGATTTTATCCTGAGTATTTTAAATAGTATGTGTGAAACTCTGAATATTGTTTCAATTCTGTGGAGAATGTTGACATGCAACAATTTGTTTTAGCAGGCAATGTACCTAGTTAAATTCAGGTTGTAAATTCCAACCCACTTTCTGTTGGCTGTTATTCCAGCAGCACTCAGTTTTCAGTGCCTTTGCCGTGCTATTCCGATTGATCCCACGTGGGTGCTACCCACTAATCATTCAGAGATACAGGTTTTTGTTTGTTAGCTCAGTTTTCAAAGTCTTTGATAGGCTCATTAGGATAACATCTACAAAAGCAAGAGTGATCCCTGACAGCTCTATGAGTTTATTTACCTAAACTTCCTGAGCAATTTCTTCATTATTTCTTGGTATGCTGTTGTTTCAGATGGAGCCCTGGTGGTACTGTAGGATAAGCATGACACCGCCAGCTACAAGTCTCATAGTTCATTGTGCCTAACAACCAGGGCAAAGATGAGGCGGTCTGATCCTATAAAGGTTTACAATCTTAGAAACCCCAGGAGTCAGAATTGAATAGATGGCTGTGAGGTTTTTTCTGGTTTCATATAGTTTCCCTATAGTCAGAAACTAGCTATTTTCATGACTGAACCTCTTCTCGGCCCAGGGGACAGGAGGACAGAGAGAAATTTTTTAAAAAGAAAAGGTTTGACCTCCCCTTGAAGTCTTTTGTTTCCCTCAGTCAGTCACTTTCATTGCTGCTACCACGGACTCCTCAGGATTGTAACCACTGGTAGCATAGTGGTTACACTTTGACTGCTCAGTGAGAGGTCAGCAGTTTGAGGCCACCAGCTACTCCACTGGAGAAAATTGAGACTTCCTACTCTTATAAAGAGTTGGAGTCTCTGAAACTCACAGGGTTAGTTCTTTCCTGTCCTCATGTCACTGTGAGTCAGAATTGATTCAATGGCAGTGACTGTGATGGCATAAGAAAACAGCAAAGAGAGGAGGGCAGGACATTTCCTTTAGTATCTCTGAGTTTTAGAAATTCCCTATTCTAAAAAGCATCTGGAGCCAGAGTCTGTGCTCTAACCACAGTACTCACTTTCAGATTTAGTTGTATTGAGTTCAAACCATTAGATACTGAGGGGGAGGGTGGGCTGCAAATTTACTGCAGCTCAGTGGTAATTCTCATTTTGCCACTTGTCCCCGACCTGCCTGCAGATACATACTTTTCAGAGTTCCTAAATAATTAACTGTTTATTTATTCTATATAGATTTTATAGTTGCATTCAGTAGAGAGAGGGATTTTTGTGTTTGTTTGGTTTTTTTTGGGGGGGGGGGCATCACTGCCCTCTGGTGGTCATGTGAGCTACCCAGTGCTGCGGCTCTCAGGAGCACTTGCTGGATTTGAACCAGCAAGTCCACAAGCTGTAGTCCCGCACTCAACCACTTACACCACCGGAGCTCAGCCCCTATGTTTATTCCATGAAGCCTGGAACTAAAAGTCTTAATGTTTTTTTAAATTGGTATGTGGGTTGATTTTCCCCTCCTTTTGGATATTTAAAATAAGTCTCTGGTAGTGCTCTCTGTTAAGTGCCGTACTGCTCATTTCAAAGTGGGAGGCTCAAACAACCCAGGTGCTCTGTGGAAGAGATAGGAGGCTTATCTGCTCTCATAAAGATTTACAATCTCAGAAACCCTATATATTGACTAGATGACAATGGGTTTTGTAAGGTATTTAAGGACCTGCCATAGTTTCAGAGATGCAGTGTTTAGTTAGGCAAAAAAAGTTGATAGAGAGGGCTGAGCCCCAGTGGCGTAGTGGTTGTGCGCGGGTCTGCGGCCCACTGGGACAGAGGTTCAATTCCAGGAGTGGGGCTGGACCTCCTACTCCCACCACTGGAGAGCAGCAATGCCCCCCCCAAAAAAAAAGTTGATAAAGATTCACTATTGGGCTGAGCCCCGGTGGCGTAGTGGTTGTGTGTGGAACTGCAGCCCACAGGGTTGACAGTTCAAATCCAGCAGCAGCTCTCCAGGAGCAAGGCTAGACTTCCTACTCCCACCAGAGCAGTGATGCTACACACACAAAAGATTCATTATTGGCTGACTAGATAACCACTTTAAAAAAAAAACATGATTCACTTTCCTGAGAACATACCAGGAAATGCAGGTCATTGACTCTGTTTTTCTTGACTCTACCTCTATGTTCAGTTCTTGTTTTTGTCCCACAGTTTTCCAGGAACTTTTCCCCCTAGGACTTCATCCTAAGAACTTTGTTCTCCTTCCTCTGTTTCTGATTTCCCCCACACTCTCATCTCCCTTGTATTAGTCATCACTGTCTCTCAAGGACAAATGCTCTGCTCTATGGTGTCTTTGAATATAAATGCTTGCACTTAAGGATAGAGAAAGTAAGAGTAAGAAAAAAGTGATCAACTTTTATTCACAGATTAAGGCTGTGCACAAAGCATTGTAGATCTAACCAGCTGTTTTCACAACACATTAGGGCTTTTCCTATTCACATACCATTTATCATGCATGGGTAGTGGGGTTCAGGTCACATGAATTTCCAGCACAGCCAGAAATATAATTCTAAAAGAAAGTATTATTCAGGCCCCACTAACTACATTAACTTGGGAATATATTAGAAACTTTTGCACCATTTTTGCCTTTTTGTTGTGTTTTTAATCTTGAAAATGCAATAGAAAGAAACCTTCTGAAATAAGTTACTTTATGCAAGTATTTCCTATCGTTAGTGATGTGGTATAGAATCACTGCAAAAAAGGAAATCCTAAGCAGGCATAAACACATGGGGAAAGCATGGAATTTTATGTTACAGCATGCTTTCAGTATTTTCATCGGGGAAATATACATTCCTTAAGAACCACAGTGGGAATCTATCCAGTTCCAGACTCAAAAGGCTGCTCAAGCTATAACCTTCTCTACATATGTATGTACACATATAATAACTTGTTAACTGGTATGGTACCTTTTAGAAAGAAAAGCCTCAGGTACAGCATGCTATGTCAGTTACTTCCACTATAATTCTTTATCTTCTTGTCTGGGAGCAGGACAACAACAGGGAGCAGCCAGAGTTCTGACCTCAATGATCTTTATGCTGGAATGGAAAGTCAATAGTACTCATTACCTTCTGCTAGGACTTACTTGTTTCTTCAGGGCTAGGACTTACTTGTTTCTTTAGGCTGTAACTAAAGCAACTAGTTTGAAAGGAAACATTCATCCTTACCCATTCATTTTACAAAAGAATGTTCCTTTCAGTGGGATGTGTTTCTGTGAGATCTCTTTATCTATGAGAGCAATTTGACTTTGTACTGACAGAATATGCAGTCAAAAGAACAGTGATTAAAAAGGCAATAATTCTACAAATAATACTGATTTAATTAATGTGTATAAGATGACCAAGTCATGAGAATTAAAACTAGCTTTATGTGAGGTGAGTATATAGTCTTGTGTACCCCACTTTTTCACCTATACTAATTTTTAGGTCCAGTCATGTAAATTATTACATATAATTATGCACATGAAATATGCCCAGGAAACACCAGTAAATGAGTATATTTAATTCAGATTGTATTATTATTTAAAGCTTGTCGTGAGATAAGTTAGATCAGCAGTTCTCAACCTCTGGGTTGCCCGATTCATAACAGTAGCAAAATTAGTTATGAATTAGCAACGAAAATAATTTTATGATTGGGGCGTGTCACCACAGCATGAGAAACTGTATTAAAGGGTCATGGAATTAGGAAGGTTAAGAACCACTGAGTTAGATTATCCCAAGATTTTCTATAGCCTGTACACTCTAAATTGAGAGATTCCAATCTATGGTTGATGGCACCTGAGAGTTGGAAGGACATTAGAAGTTACCAAACCCTAGGACAAGAATGTACTCCACAGCATCCTGTCAGACATTTGCTTACCTGACTCTTGGTCACTTTTTACCCAAAGGGGTATGTATTTTTCTCCTGTATATGCTTTTGGAGGCTATGCCCAGCCCCTCCTCCATAGGTTATCAACTCTCTCTTTTGTGTCATATAGGGCAAATCACCTTTTCCAAGATATAAGGTGAGATTCAGAAAATTTACTGGCAAACTTCATTATCTCTTTATCACATTTGCCACAAAATTTTTGAAACCCCCTCATATATTTTTCTCTTTCCTCCTCCCATTCTTTGTCTTTCCAGACTAAAACAGTTCTGATTCTTTCAACAGATGCTTATTTAAGGAGTTCAATGAAATGGAAAATTTCAAAGAATAATATAGTAGACACTCATTGCTCATCAGCCAGACTGATAAGCAGTTAATATTTTGTCTCCTTTTCTTACACAAAGAAGTTAAACATTACAGAAATAGGTGATTCTCTAGAACTGAGATGATCTTCTCTATTCTTGGCCTTTCTTCTCCTCCTCAGTTTAATGCATATATAGGTATGTATAAGCAATAAATAGATGTTTTAGATCTGTGGTTTAATTTTCATATATGGTGATATTCTGAGCATGTCTGTTTTCTTACACAACAAAAAAACTTATATATTTCCATATAGTTTATATTCCTTTCTTTGCTGTATAGTGTATTTATCATTGTATGCAATGTAATATTATCATATTTTAGTTAGCAGCCTTTTGGCTATTTGGTAAGATTGTAGTTATGAAGTGAGGTTTAATCATGTGACATTTTTGAGCAATGAAATATCAGCAGTAGTAATGGATATACTTATGTGTGTAAATTTTAAGAGCCAGTAGGAAAAAATAAATTAAATTAAATAAATAGAAAGAAGGGAAAAAAGACCCACCTTTCCTTTCATGGCAGATACCACCCGTTGTCAGCCTGGACCCAGGGTAACTACAGTGTGTTCCTCTACCAACTCGCATTGAAGGTTGTAGCATAAGGAATCAAAAGACTGTGGTTGTGTAAGCCACTCAGGTTTTAGATTTTCTCTTTTTTTTTCTTGACAAACTTAGCCCATCCTGAGTGATATGTAGATCTATTTTATTGTTGTTGTTAGAGAACTTTCTGTTGTCCTATTCTCTGTTCTGTCCTATACAAACACTGAACCACCTATTTTCCTTCTGGGATTCTGGAATTTTGGTACTTGTCAGACTGTGACAGACCTTAATAAAACCTTGGACAATAATAAGTCTGACGAGCAGCCCTTGGTAGGCAGCTCATTGCACACATGGAGTTAAAACTCACTAGATAATTAGTACAGCTAAAGAGCCCTGGTGACATAGTGGTTATTGTTGGGCCTGCGAGGTCTGCAGTTCAAAACCACCAGCCACTCAGAGGGAGAAAGATGAGGCTTTCGACTCCTGTAAGCAGTTAACATCTCAAACTCACAGAGGCAGTTCTACCCTGCCCCACAGGATTGTGAAGAGTTGGAATGGACTTGATGGAAGTGAGATTTTGTTTTGGAGGGGAGGGGCTGCTGCTGTTGTTTATTGGTGTGTGACTCTATAAAGAACCTGGTGGTATGGTCAGTTACACATTGGGCTGCTAAGAAGCTTAAGATTGGCAGTTCAAGCCCACTAGCTGTGACATGGAAGAAAGATGAGGCAATCTGTTCTGACAAATATTTACAATCTCAGAAACCCACACAGGCAGTTCTATTCTGTCCTAAATCAAGTTGATGGCAGTGAGTGACTGATTATTGGGAGAAGATCCTTGGAAGATTATACCTGGTTTCCTATAGGCTTTGTTTATTGCATGCACCATTTCCTTTAGCTATTTTTGCTTTTCTGTCCTTTCGCTATAGTGGATCATAGCCATGAGTAAGTCTGTATGTTGAATTCTATGAATCATCCTAGGTGTGGATTTGGGGACCCTCAACATACACCCTTACAAGCCCATCATTAAACATTTGCTCAGTGCATATTTAAGAAAGAGAGAGAGAGAAGAAGAAGAGAGAGAAGAAGAAGAAGAAGAAGAGAGAGAAGAAGAAGAAGAAGAAAGAGAGAGAGAGAGAGAGACTGGCAAGACAGAGAAAGAGGGCTGAGCCCCGGTGGTGTAGTGGTTGTGCGCGGGACTGCGGCCCACTGGGACGGAGGTTCAGTTCCAGCAGTGGGGCTGGGCCTCCTACTCCCACCACCAGAGAGCAGTGATGCCCCCCCCCCAAAAAAAAAGGGAAAGAAACTATTTGGTGTTGTAATTTGACTCTCTCTTTGAACAATTTGCATGCCCTGCAGGGGCCTATCCACTGAAGGGAGCAATGGAAGGGTGTTAAACTAAGGATATCATGATGAGATTTGCATTTTGAGAATTTATATTCACTGAATCATCAGTAAGAAAAGTAAACTTGCTTTTTACCAGATTAAAACTTATTAGAGAGCAACTATAATGCAATAGTATGGTAACATACTATTGGAGATTTTTTAAATTCCAGCCCAAATTCCTATAGGAAATATTAATCAAACTCTTCAGTGAGCTCTGTAAAAGTGAACAGTGAGACTAGGATCCTCTTTGGCTTTACTTCTGAAACAAGTCATTAAAATCATCACTTATTAACAACTCTGGATAAAAAATTTTTGTTGCTTACAATTCTGTCAGCTATCAAAGTTGAAATGGAATATGGGGTTTTAATTTAAAACCAGGTGGGAACACAGTAATTGAACAATGTTTTACCAATCACCCATGAATTGCATACTAATAGCTTAGTGATAATTTTGGCACTTTTTATTTCTACAGTTTTCAGTGAGTGAGATTTATTTGTTTCCACAATCTGTCACCATTGTTTCATCTTTTATTAAGTGTCAGGGTTGATGTTTCCTAAGGGAAAATGAATAATCTTCTGTATAATAATCTTCTTGGGGAAATAAGGAAAACCAGGTATTTAAAAAAACATTGGATGGAAGACCCTATAAAAATCTCTAAGGGAAGAAAACATCCTGTACTAAAAGAACAGAGGTCGATGATAGAGTTGTACTGTCTCTGTTTTACATTTACACAGTAAACTTGGTCTTGTGCACAGTATCTTGTGGTCCTTGAGGCTGAAATTACGTATGTAGTGATTCTCCGGAAATAGCATTAACCATAAAAAATGAATTTATTTATCCTTATTTTGGGTAACTCTAAAATTTTTAATGCAGAAAATTCACCAGCGTATATGCTAAAGCATTACCATTGCTTTATGTCTTTGTATTGATCAAGATCTGAAGTGATATCTCAGAAGAATTAAAATTGAGCCCCTTTTCTGAACATGTAGTGTAGACTGTGGCCTGGGAGTACGCTGTTTCGTTGTAGCACCTGTGCCTCTTCACATGCTCTTTGTGCTGCTCAGGAAGATGGAGGGGAACTGCCTTGGTACTCTAGCCACACATGCAGGTCTAAGAACTCTGCCTGTTAAACTTCTATTATGACAAAAGGCAGACCCAGGGAAGATAGTCTAGTCACCTGGCTCTAACTCTGTGGTAGCAAATACAGAAGAAATGGGGATAAGATCAAGCCACCATCCCAACCCACTCATCATTATGCTAATGATCAGAACGTCTTTTTGCCAGGAACCTTTCTTGCATTAAACACTATTCAAGAATCCCAAGTGTGATGGCCTATTTGCATTGTGCAAAAGGAACACAGAAAGAGGGTGCTCAGATCTGACCTAGAAATTCAAGATGTAGGTAGAGAGATTTAATATTCCACTAGGGAGACCCACAAGCCAATTATGAGTCCAGTAAGCAGAATACAACTCCTAGAGGTAACTTGGTGTTTTGAACTAAAGCATGGCAGTCTGCTTCCATAAAGATGACACCTTTGCAAACTTGATGGGACAATTCTATTCTGTTCTATAGGTTCCCTATGAGTTGGGATTAACTCAAAAGCAATGGGCTTAATTTAGTACCTGGTAGGAGCCCTGGTGGCATAGTGGTTAAATACTGAACTGCTATGCAGATTGTAAGACACCCCCTTCCTAAGAATTGAACTCACCTGCATGGCTTGATTTTTTTCCCAGCCAAACAATAGACAGATCTACAAGGTGAACAATAACAGTAGGAATATGCACACTCCTGAACATAATCAGTCATTTGAGATTGAAAGGGAAGCATTTCCCCAAGGACCAAGTTCAGAAAGCAAGAAGGGTTAGGAAAGCAGCAAGGATAGAAATGGAAAACACGGGAAAAGTAGAATAAGTGATGTTACATTGTGGGGATTACACTCAATAACATGGAACAAAATATATGTGAATTGTTTAATGGAAAACTTCACACAGTTAACAATAAAAAGGTTTGTTTTTTTTTAAGAGAGACTGCCCCCCCTCCCCCGCAAAGAAAAGAAAAGTCTAATTAAAAATGACTTTCCAGGATATCTGCTGGATGAATTAAAGGCAGAGATGTCAGTTTAGAAGGTTATAGCAACTTGTGAGGGGGACTTCAAAAGGGTTATCTTGATAGATTTTCTCAAAGAACGCAGGACAATCTTGGGGGTTATTATAAAGAACTTTTTAAAGTAAACACTGCACTGGTACAATAAACACCAGCATGATAGTGCATCTGCTCATGCTTCAAGATTGTCCCACAAGCATTTTGTTGAGGAATCTTCTCTTCATCCACCGTACATTCCTCATCGCACCCCTTCAGACTTTTTATTCTCATGCTTCAAAGACCATATCCAAGGAAAAGATGTGCATTCTTCAGGGATGCTAAAACTGCTGTTTGGACAGAGTATCATCAATCAAAAGAACACAGAAATCGTTGGGGAAGGGTTTGAGAGATGGAAACACCATCTTCAGAAGTTCATAGACCTAGGTGGAGAATATGTCAAAAATAATAGCTTCTTAATTCAATTTTCTTAAGTTTCTGTGATTGTTGGATCAATACTTTTAAACTAACCCTCAAATATCTAACATCTTGCAGCAGGTTATCCCAGGCTTATTCTTATGGTAGCTGCAGGTTTTCAGAAGCTGCAAGATCTCTTGAGGGCTATGCTCAGAGCTGGTATACTGTTATCTCTGTTGCACTGTATTGCCCAAAGTTACAAAGCCAATTGAGATGGGGGGTGGGGTAGAGAGGAACTGTAAAGTCGCCTGGAAAGGGTAAAGTACAAAAAGGGTCGAGAATTGGGGGCATTTTTGCTACCACACAAATAAAAAATTGCTCTTCTTCATACTTCTGTTACTCTTGAAACCTGTATAAAAATTCATGTGTTCTCGATGTTCAGAATTAAAACCGGATCAGAATCCAGTAAGAAGGTCTTAAAATTGTCCACAAATCCAGAGCCTTGATATGGCAATCCTTTTCCAACGCTTAAATTGTTGGAAACTTGAATGCTCATACCTGGACATGCCTCACATTTTTAATCTAAGTCATAAATTCTGGACTTGTGCTACTAAATGATGTGAAATCCATAAATAGAAGTATAAATGCAGCTCCAAATTCTTTGACACTCCTCCCACCAGGAGGTGACAGAGTTTATGTTTCTTTGCACAGAGTGAGCTTTTAACTGCTTCTAGCAAAAGTCGCATATGATAAAGTATGTGATTTATAAGGCTGAGTCATAAAAGGCAACACAGCTTCTGCCTTGTTCATTGAAATATTTATCCTGAAACCCTTGAGTTATCAAATAAGAAATCTGACACCCCTGAGGCCATCCCATGCTGAAGAGGCCTCATGTAGATGTTCCAGGAACAGTCTCCCCTAAGCCCACCCATCCATGCCAAGGTGCCAGATAAGTAAAGAATCTTCTACATGATTCCAGCTGGTTGAGTCTTCCCAGCTGAGATCCCAGACATTGTAGAATGGAAGAAAGCCATCCCTGTTGTCCCTTGCCTGAGTTCCTGAGCTACAAAATGCGTAAGATAACAAAATGTTTGTTGTTTGCCGCTAGCTGTTGCACTATATATCAGTTGCTAACCAAACTACACCCACTGCCGTTGATTCTGACTCAGAGGGGCCCTAGCCAGAGTTTCTTAGACTGTATATCCTTGTGGGAGTAAGCAGCCTCATCTGTCTCCTGCAGAGCAGCTGTGGGTTTAAACTGCCAGTCAGCCCATGGATAGCAGCCACTGCCTAGGTCACAGTGTCACCAGGGTCTCCTAATAGATCACCACAATGATCATGACTTTATTCCAGTAAGACCTTATTTAAGGGCACTAAAACGAGGATCTCACAGCTTTCATATGGCACAAAATAGTATTCTTAGTATTTTCTTCAACTATCTAAAACATGTGAAAACTATTCTTTTTAGGGGGGACATCACTGCCCTCTGGTGGTCGTGGGAGCTACCCAGCCTTGCTGCTGCTGGATTCGAACTGCCAACCCAGTGGGCCACAGTCCCGCACTCAACTACTACGCCACCGGGGTTCAACCTGTGAAAACTATTCTTAACTTGTGGGCCATGCAGAAACAGGCATTAAGCTACATTTGGCCAGTGGATCATAGTTTTTGGATTTCTGATACTGAAAAATTATTAGTACAGTAAAGGCTGCAAAGGCAGAAATCTGTTCACAGCCATCAAATCGATGCCAACTCTTAACGACCCCATAGGTCCTATGATAGGACATGTAGCACTCCTGTGAGTTTCCCAGACTGTAACTCTGTGTGGAAGTAGAACACCCTGCCTTTCTCCTACAGAGCAGCTGGTGGTTTCCAACTGTGGACCTTGCAGTTAGCCACCCAATTTGTAACTACTATGCCACCAGACCTCCTTCTGGAAAGCCTGCAAAGGCAGGAGCCTGTCAGAGAAGGAAAACTCATCTTTCCCATTAGTCAGAGTGAGAGACTACACTTTGTCAAAGGCATAAAACAGGCGAGACCTGGAAAAACAAGGCAGTCCCATCAAATTCTAGTTCTCATAGTTTTCACTGTACTTGTAAAAATTAAACATAAGATGGCACTGATTACATACTTGATCACATACTTTAAATTGATATGTGATGTAAACCTCAATAAAAATATAATTTAAAAAGTGAATTATAGGTGGAAAATTAGACATACCTGTATTCAAGGAAAGATAATTCTCGGGGAAACCCTGGTGGGGTCTATTGGGTTACACAGTGAGCTGCCTATTGCTCAAGAAAATCTCTTGTTCTGGTCTAAAGCCACATCAGACAAACAGAAGTGGGAATCATATAAGTGGAAAACTTGCTTCTACTCACTTAGGTCCAGAAATATATATTGATGTTATTGTACATTGTGTTCCACACCCAATCTATGCTCTAAAACCCAACCTATGTCTATATCCCATTTAGGAATGGGTGTTTATGTTCATGAGACCATATTAGTGTGAGTTGTGTTTTGAATTAAATCTCTTTCGAGATATGAAAGGAACAGATTAAGCAAGGGGAAAAAAGAAGCACAAATCAGGGAAGATAGATGCCCTCCAAAGCCTTCCCCGCAAGCTGGCACCCAATTCAAACTTGTAGCCTCCTATCCCGTGAGAAAGTACATTGCTAATCAAGCTACCCGTGAGGAATTGTATTTCTGTAGATAAGGATGTCAAAGCACTATGTAATGAGAAAATAATAAGTTTACTGTGTGAAGTCAGGGATTGCCTGGGAGCTGAGACAAAAAAAAAATGCTACTTCTGTACAAAGTAGCCGAGAGAAACAAAGCGCCAAGGCCAGCAATAGATATATTGCTGTTTCATTGTTTGAATCTATACTTTATTACTATTGGTGGGATAAGACTGGAAGTTTGGGGAGGAAGCAACTACAAAATATTGATAAAGGAGACAAATTGAGAGAGAGGGCAGGAAGAAACTTTTGTTTTACTTTGGGGACATCACTGCCCTCTGGTGGTTGTGGGAGCTACCCAGCCTTGCTCCTGGAGAGCCACTGCTGGATTTGAACCTCCAAACCTGTGGGCCGCAGTCCTACACTCAACCACTACGCCACTGGGGCTCAGCCCAGGAAGAAACTTTTGTGTAGGTTAGCCTGCAAACTAAAATTCCATAGTGAGGAAAATCAACCAAGTTAACAAACAGGGAATAAATTCACTCTCAATGAGGACCATTTTAGAATTATTTTAATTTTTTTTTGTTTTTTTGGGCATCACTGCCCTCTGGTGGTGGGAGTAGGAAGCCCAGTCTTTGCCCCTGTGGAGCTGGAATTGAACCTCCATCCCAGTGGGCCGCAGTCCCACGCACAACCACTACGCCACCGGGGCTCAGCCCCGAATTATTTTAATTTTTAGTAGTTTGAAAGAGAGAGAATTAATACCCATTATTTTTTAAAATATATACCCAAATCTTAGAATATATATTGGAGATACACACATACACAAGTAATTTAAGTTAGTGATGGCACTCTGCCCAGGCCACAATGCTATTGGGATTGTCAAATTGTGGGTAAGACAGGGAAGACTTCATACATGAGTCATCTTGTAAGGATGAGTTATAGGTAAATATTCTGTGGACGAGGAAGTGTGAAGTGAGTCCTCTAAGCAGAAGGTATGATTTGATTATATGAAGTATGTTGCTGCTGCTGCTGTTAGTGGCTGTTCACTCAGTCACTGACATAAAAATGACTAATGCCCACTAGGATCAAAGCATTGTAATCCCATCATCAAAGTAACTCAAAAGACTTTCTCTGACAGATGAGTTGAGACTGTGCTTGAGATTCGTTGACTAGAAATTGAACCTAGGTCTTCCACAGTGAACCTCTGAGCCACCACTGACTACCACCGAACCATCATTCCCCCTATATATAAAACGAAGGGATAAAAAGACCATCAGCATCCAGATTAAGTTCCCTTGGTACAGCTATTTTTTTGCAGTAGTTAATGATTTTACAGTACATGATTTTACATTTATCCAGTAATAATTTAGAAAGCTACTTTCAGCACGATAGCTATTCTCTATACATGTATGACGGGGGTGTATGTGATGAAGTTGGCATAATGATGTCATCACACCAGGTACTCATATGTGGGCAAATCTGCATGTGGATGGACCCGCCTGGATCAGAGAGAGGAGTGGTGTCTCACTTCCTAAGAACATCAAAAATAAGTGTTTTCTGATGGTCTTAGGTGACCCTGTGAAAGGGTCATTCGACCCCCCAAAAGGGTCTCAACCCACAGGCCAAGAACCACTGTGTTAGAGCACGATGCCTGGTAAGAGGGATCAAGTTTCGGACATAGATGCTGCCTGATCATGGAGGACCTTGATGAGAATGATTCATCAAAGAGCAAGGGCAAGCATCGAAGTTCCTCATCAATGAAGGAACCTGATCAGATTCATGTTAGATCAGTGTCTGCCAGTGTAAGTGCTGGGTAACTTTGAAGGTAATGAGATTGGAGTCCTAAAATCATTTTAAAGCTGCTATTGGGTTCCAGGTTGGCAGAGATACTTAGACAATGTTGGTCATCCTCCAGGTTGATATGTCTGGTTGACAGGTTTTTGGTTTGTTTGCTTGCTTGTTTGTTTATTTGTATTTATTTGTGAGTTTCAAATTCTAGGAAAAATTCTCAGCTAGGGTCTCTAGTTCTGGGAGCCATAGCATATGAATGTTGGAGATATTAGAGCAACAATAAGAACCTACGAAAAACTTTAGGAAGCCAGGAGAAGTGAGACAGATAGTGATCAACTTGTCAAATTCAGTATATATTAGCATATCATCAGCAAAAAGTCTCATACAGGTCCTCAGAGATGAGGCTTAAGAAGTAAAAACTTAACTCTGGTGATATTTCCAAGAATTTTCGGTGTGGAAAAGCCACTAAAAGAGTGACTGAGAGTAAGGAAGGAGAAATTTCCAAAGGAGAGAGAAAATTTGGTTATAGACCAGAAAAAAACAAAGTAGGGTCAAAATATTTTTTTGGTGATAAATATAAAGGATTGAACCTGTTAACAGGCACAAATCCAGTGTTGAGGCAGATTAGGACTTTAAAAGAGATTTTTTTTCCTTGTTCATAGAATATTATTTCTTCCTAAGCACACTGGCCTGTGTGATCATGAGGTGTCGAAGGGATCAGGGATCAAGGAATTAAAAATCATATCAATGTGAATGAGGGGGAGTGCAGATTGGGGACCCAAAGCCTGTAGGCAACTGGACCTCCCCTTACAGAAGGGGGAGGTCGTGCTGCTCCTGAGAGCCGCTACTGGATTTGAACCGCCAAGCCCATGGGCTGCAGTCCTGCACTCAACCACTTACGCCACCAGGGCTCAGCCTCAGTGCTATTTTTTTTTCTTGTTTTCTTGCTTTTGTTTTTTTTTGGTTTTTGGTTTTTGGAGCATCACTGCCCTCTGGTGGTGGGAGTAGGAGGCCCAACCTTGCTGCTGGATTTGAACCTCCAACCCAGTGGACCGCAGTCCCACGCACAACCACTACACCACCAGGGCTCAGCCCCTCATTGCTATTTCTTCTGAGATCAGACGAGATCGGGCACGTTCAGGGTGGTATGGCCGTAGACTCGTTGCTATTTCTTAACTGTGATTTTACTAATGTTATGAATTGGGTGACCCCCCATGAAAGGCTCATTTGATGATCCGCTGCTTTAGAGCCACTATAACAACTAGAATGGATTGACTTACTGGATAATAAGCTCTGTCACTGACTGATCGAGTAAAGGGAAGGTGTTTTTTAACTCAATTATTTAGATAGCTATATTGGTGAGTGTCTTCAAGAATTTTAGCCTGGTCAGCTATTTAGATATGTACCATGTAGTGGCTTATTGGTTATGTTCTTCTAGTTCTGCAATCATTCTCGCTTTTTCCCCTTAGAGTTTTCCCCTATTAGCACATTCACCAATGCCTAATGTTATGGTTTGATGATCTTCCAAAGTGCTGTTGTCACTTTGACCCCATCCCATTGCAAGGTAGTTTCTGGTCATGACCAGCCAACTTACAGACAACCCACTACTCACTACCCACTGTAAAGTTATGCATTTAAATTCTAGTTGTTAAACTTTTTAATGAGTATTAAAATGACTAAACTTATGCAAGCAAACTAGAAAATGCAAGAACTAGAAAAGCAGCATTACTTCAACACCCCCTTCCCCAAAGTAAGTAACTTTGTTCTAATTCTTGGTGTAATAAAGATTTGTATTCTAAGTAAAAAATAAATAATTGCATTCTTGTTTTATATCAGCCAGCTTTCCTTTTGGGCTCACAGACAGCCCTTGTTGTTAGTTTCTATTGGTTCCGACTCATACCAACTCAATGTCCAGTGAATGCAACGCCACCATCTCCTGCACCATCCTCGTCATTGGTGTTAGGTTGGAGCTCATTAAGCCACTGTGCCAATCCTGTGCACTGAGGGGCTTTCTCTTGTTCACTGACCGAGCATGATGTCCTTCTCTGGGGACCACTTTTTCCTAATAACCCGCCCAGACTACCATGTATACTCGAGAATGAGTCGACCCAAATATCTGCCATGGCACCTAATTTTACTACAAAAGCTGCATTTAAAATGTGCCAGAAAAAAATGTGCCAAAAAACTCAGCTTATACTCGAGTATATAGGTATGTGAGACACTACGTCTGTCCGTCTTCAAATTCAGACTCTACTTCTTCCTAGACAGATTTGGTTTTGTTCTGACAGGCCATGGCACTTTGAATGACTTCCCAATTTTTCCCAGGTCTGTAAATTTTCTGTTTCTTAACTGATTTCTTTCTTTCTCTGGAAGAATGTAGTAAATTTCACAATAGTAGATTCTTTTTCTTTTTCCACTTGATACTTTATAAATGTGTTAAGACCATAAATGAGATGCCCTTTTAAGCATATACTCTTTAATTTGAGATAATTTTAGACTTAGGAGTTACAAAGAATGAAGAAGATGAAGTAAACACCTTTTCCCGGATCCAGATTAAAGTTGATGATATAGGTAGTTCAAAATAAATGTATGGGAAAAGACATATCTTGCAAAGAAAAATTGTAAGCTGGAGTGGTTATGCAAATATTAAATAAATTAGATTTCAGAACAATAGAAGTTACAAAAAGAGACAAAAAGAGAACACTATATATTGGTAAAATGGGTCGGTACACTAAAAAGACAAAGCAATCCTAAATTAAAATAACAAAGCTTCAAAATACACGAAGCAGAAACCAGCGGGCCTTAATTGAGAAATAGGCATCTACAATTATAGTTGGGAGTTCCAATACCCTCTCCAAGTAAACCAAGAGGCAGAAAATCAGCAGGAATATAGACTAAATAAATAATATCATTAATCAACTGGATCTAATTCATAATTATGGAATGTTCCATCCAACACAATATAGTTTCAAGTGCATATGCAGCATTCACCAAGATGACCGTATCAGGTCATAAAACAAACCCTCAACAATTATAAAATAAATGAAATCACACAGAGTACACCATCTGCCAGTAATCGAATCAGATTAAAAGTCAATAACAAACCACAAAAAATAAAATAAAATAATAAACCACAGAAAAAGTTGCAAACACTTGAAAAATAACACACTTCTCATTAGTACTTAGGTCAAGGAGGAAGTCTCAAGTGAAGAGAACACATTGACCTGAAGGAAAATGAAAATGCACGATATCAAAATTGTGGGATGCAGTTAAAATGGTGCTAAAAGGGAAATTTATAGCACCAAATACTGAGGGAAAAAATGAAAGATCCCAAATGAATAATCTGAGCTCCCACTTCAAGAAACTGGAAAAATAAACACCAAATAAATCCAAAGCAAGCAGAAGGAAAGAGCAGAAATCAATATAATTGAAAACAAAATGAATCCAGAAAGAGTCTCGTTTAATTGGTAATGGCTGCAGTTTTTATAAGATATATATACACATACATACATAGATACAGGTATGTATATATACATACATAGAATGCTATGAACATGGAGAACCTCTGCTGAGGAAGTCAAATTACAAGTACCTTAACCTGCACTTGGCATCCAACTCCCCAACCCAATTTTTCCAGAGGGAAATTTGCAGCCACTTCCCTCTCACCTCTCTCCCCTCCCCCCTCTCTCCTCTCTCCTCCCTATCCTCCCTCTCTTCCCGCTCTCCTCCTCCTTCAAAGTCGGTACCAACTCACCCTTATATGTTAGCTTTCATGGCTAATTGCTCCTTCATTGTGGACATTGCTCTGACCACCCCGCCATTTTACACCCACTCCTGCCTTGATAGATCTTGGAATTGAAATAACTGTGATTGGGTTGTCACACATCATTGGTTCCCAGTTTGATACTGATCACCCAAGCCATAGTGACAGTATGTCTGGTACGTCCGATCCTTTGAGCCTGGTTATGAGAAAGCTGCTGGATTGCTTTCTTGTTTTCTTTCTCGTTCTGTCTCCTTTCTGAAGGTCAGTGCAGCACCTACGCTCTGTTAGCACAGTGTTAGCAGCCGGTGTGCTAGTGGATTTGAATTTGCTTAGTAAGTTTGTGGTTATCTCTGTTTATTTGATCTTATACAATAAAGCTTGTGTGTCAATTATTGTCATAGAAACACCTGGGATAATGCCTTAATACTTCCTCATAAATTCTTGTGACCACTTTGAATAAGGTAGATGTTATTGTAAATGTGTTAAGGGTATAAAGGGGGCTTCAAAAACGCATAGAAAATGAGATTGAGAAATAGAAATTGTTCACAAACGTTTTCAAGCCTCATCTGTGGGTAAAATTTCAACTTGGAAGCAATTCACAGTAGCAGACAAGAACCAATGGAAATCATCCCTTTAAAGAATTAAGTTTCTGTTCATAAAAGAAAACATAGATATTGTGTAGTAAAAGCAGTTGTGGATTTACTGTATTTTTTAGTTTAGCTGTATTCTTAAGGAATTTTATCTGCAAGTGATAATCTTAAAAGGACTTGTTTTGTACACGTTGTCTTATTTTATTCTTAAGATGCCAAGCCTCAGTAGTTGAAATTTTGTCTGTTAATATTAGAACCTGAGCCTTTTTCTCTAAACAAAACATTTTAATTCAGAAAGGGCCAAGGCCATTAAAATCTATCATGATGGTTTTATAGAATAGAATACATGGAGACCCATTGTGCCACAGAAAGGACTGGGGAAATGATTCCTGGGGGCACGAGAGAGGAGAAGAGAAGGGGGGGAGGACAAACACATGGACGGGTTGGGCGAGCAATACGTGGTTAGGAATCGATGGAAAGGAGGGTATGGGAGGTCTGGTCGGGATTAAGCAAGAACAATGAATATGAGAAAACAACGAAATGCCAATGAAGGTGGAACATGATGGTGGGACAGGAGGGAGATGGAAGGAAATAGAGGAAAGAGCTAGAAGACAAAGGGCACTTACAGAGGTCTAAATATAGGTATGTCCGTACATAGATACAACTATCTATTATAAGTTGGGAATAAAATTAAGAACATATATATAGGCCAAATATTAGAGTAGCAGGTGGACCTTGGGCCCTCACCCTGGTGCTCCCTCAATGCAAGAACGCTTTGTTCAATGAATCTGGCATTCCTCGAGGCTCAATGGCCCAACATGATCACTGAAGTAAAATGGGTGCACAAACAAATGTGGTGAAGAAAGCTGAAGGTGCCCAGCCATCAAAGGATATATCAAGTGTCTTGAAAGCCTGAAGATAAACATTAGACCATTTACCTGAGAAGAGACCACAGCCACACAGAAGAAGCACAACAGCCAG
>PVJH01018078.1:0-46157 GCA_004026705.1 Nesogale talazaci | reverse complement strand
CAAATACAAAGAAAGCATTTTACCACAATTTCTTTTTCATATCTGTAAGTCTATTGAAAAATCTCATAGAGAAATTTGGGGCATCCCTAGTATTTTGTAATATGTAACTATACTTTTAATTTATATCAAACAGCATTCCAGTATTCCAGAAATAAAATACCCTGTTGCCCAGCCCTTTGTAATTCCCATTTTTCTGCTACATAGGATTTTTGTTTAATTTTTAAGAGAACGAATGCATTTCCTAGAGGAATTAGATCTTCTTCAGCTTCTTAATTTTTTATCCTTAATCCTTAACTTTTAATACGTATTTTACTAAGGTGTAAGGTATAGCATACTTGGTAAGTGTGCATAGTGATCAATTTTTAACTACTGCCCATACAGCTCAGTGATTTTTTTTCTATACACACACATGTGCACGCACACAGTTAACTGCCACCCAAATCCAGGCTTCGTGTTTCTCCTGCACCCCAGAAGGCTCTGAACCCCTTTCCTGCATCTTTTTCACCACCCACTGTCCCCAAGATTCTGATGTCTGCCCCACAGGTTTGTTCAGCCTTTTCTTGAACTTCCTAAGTGAAGCCCACAGTCCTCAGCATGATGCCTGAGGGATTCGTGTGTCTTGGGCGTTTATTGTTGTTCATTGCAGTACAGTGTTCTACTGGATGAATATTCTTCAGATGACTGCTGTGCCTGTAGATCGATGATTTGGCATGTTTGGCCACTATGAATGCACGTTCCAAGGACACTCTTTGGGTGGACATTTGCATTCATATTTCCGGGGACTTGTTTGGTCAAGTGGTAGAGAGAGGTTTTACTCGAGACATTCTGTCTAAGTATTTTCAAAGTGATGGTGGCGGTTTGTGGTGGTCCAGTAAGAGCTGAGAGTTCCGCTTGCTCCACGTCCTCGCTAGGACGTGGTATTGCAGTCTTCATCATGTGAACAGCTCTGGAGAGTGAACCACTGATAGCGCTTCAGGTTTCTCTCGTTGTTAAAACATAGCGTGCGATTGCTGCCTCCTGTGATTATGGTTCTATTGTGGTAAACTAAACTGTTCCTTTTTTCCCTTCTTTCCTTAGTTGTCACAGGGAGTACTGATGGGATCGGAAAGTCATATGCAGAAGAGGTAGGTAATTTTCAACATCTTTGTTTTGGGTATATAAATGTAATGAAACTTTTTTTTTTGCATACAGAATCAGGTTTATATTAAGAAGTCATTTATATATATTATTATTTTCTTATAAATCATTTTATTGGGGGCTCATACAATTCCCATCACGATCAACGCATACGTCAATTGTAAGCAGACCACATTTGCACACCTGTTGCCATCATCACCCTCGAAACATCCTCCCTCCACTTAGGCCCCCAGTACCAGCTCCCCACATTTTACCTCCCTCTTCCCTTCCCCTTCCCCATGAACCCTTAATAATTTACACATTGTTATTACTTTTTCATATTACATTCTGCCCGATGTGTCCCTTCACCCACTTCCCTGCTGTCTGTACTCCAGAGAAGAGGTCGCATGTAGATTAGATCCCTACAATTGCTTACCCCCTTCCATACCACCCTCACTCTGCCCTCCCAGTATCACCACAACCACCACTGATCCCAACAGGATCATCTGTCCTGAATGCTCCATGTTTCTGACTTGAGTGTACAGCCCTTAGGCTAGCCAGATTTGCAAGGTAGAACTAGGAGCATGATAGTGGGTGGGAGGAAGTATTTGAGAACTAGAGGAAAGTTGCATACCTCATTGTTGCCATACTGTACTCTGGCTGACTCATCTCCTCCCTGCAATCCCGCTGCGAGGGGTTCAAGCCTTTAAGGCCCCAGGCACTACTTCTTTTGATGACCGGGCACCAACCGCTTTCTTCACCACACCTGTTTATGCACACATTTGTCTTCAGTGATCGTGTCAGGAAGGTGAGCATGATGGAATGCCAATTTAATAGAACAAAATGTTCTTGCACTGAGGAAGTACTTGAGTGAAGGTCCAATGCCCATCTGCTGCCCTAATACTAACTCTATAAGTATATGCACATTGATCTATTTCCCCATTGTCCTATATAAATATATTCACCTGTGTACATGCCCTTATTTAGACCTCTATAAATGTCCTTTGCCTCCCAGTTCTTTCCTCTATTTCCTTTTACTTTGCTCTAGTCTCACTATCAAGTCCGACCTTCATTGGGTTTCAATAATTCTTCTTCGGTACATTGCTCGTTATCAAGCCCCACCAGGCATCCTATACTAGCCTCACCATCAATTTTAGATCACTTGCTGTTCCCTTGTCCCTGTGTTGATTGACACCCCATTTAATTTTCCCTGTCTTCTCCTCTCCAGAGTCTCTCCAGAACCATTGGTCCCATTGTTTTCTCTTCTGGATTTTTTTTAACCTGCCTTTCTTATTTAGCGAGAGATGTAGTGACTAATAAGCACAAAAACAAGACAGCAAAACACAACAAAAGAAAGCAAAATAACAACAACAAAAAAAGAAATGCCTATACAAAGTTTCAGATCTGTTTGTTGACCTTTAGAAGTATTTTCCAGTTGAGCCTGTAAAGTGCCATGTCTTGGCCCCAATGTCTGTTTTTGGTATTCCCTGGGGACTTTGCTTTGCTCCCCTTGCTGCTCTGTTGTACAGCCTCAGCATTTCACCCCAGTGTGAGGAGGTCATATCAGGCACAATTGCCTCACCGCGTCTCCAGTGTTGTCTATAATGACCTCTTGGTGTAAAATGCCCTCCTAATATGTATTTGATTATCACTAAATTTGTTTCTCTAGTCAACCTGGCCTAAAAACTCTCTTTCTTGCTACATTTATTAGAGGGTATTTGACCAAAAATAAGAGCTTTTCTTCATAACTTTGCCCATGTTATTTTAAAAATTATGTATCAGTATGGACTAGTAGCTTCTTTAGTGATTTTATAGCAGATGGATTAGCAAATCATTAGCAGTCTTACTAAAAAAAAATGTTTTCTCTCACATTTTCTCTTACTTGGAATAGCATTCATTAACTAGTGAAAGCTGACTTCAGGATTTAAGACTAGACCATTAGTTTACCACTCCTTTGTCTAGGAAGACGTACAATCAGCATGCTCCTTAGAGGCAAGGATGGTGAGACTTCTTACTTACTTTTGACATGTTGTCAGGAGAGACCCGTCCTTGAAGAAGGTCATCATGCTTAGTAATAGCAGAGGAAGGCGTGGGCAAAAGGATTGGCCCAGTGGCTGCCAGAGCGGGCTCAATCATCGTGATGGTTACGAGGATGGTTATAAGGAAAGGCAGGTTAAAAAATCCAGGCCTAGGCAGTGGATCATTCTGCTGTCAGCAGGGTTGAACTGACCCGGTGGAACCTTGTAGTTCAGTGACCTCGTTTAGTCCTCGTTTATATTCTCTTTGGCTCTAGTTTACTGAAAAGCCTGGGGTATAGTAGTGTTTTCATCTCCACCCCTGCATTTATGCATCTCGGGGGCTAAGGACCACTTTCTTGTGACCGTTTTTTCATCCTACATAGTATAAATGCAATACTACGTATATCTATAGATAGATAGATAGATAGATAGATAGATAGATAGATAGATAGATAGATATAGATGGTGTGGTGTAAATTACTAATTTCTTCAATTAACTCCTTCACTGTATCTTAGATCTCCTAAAAAAAACTTGCTTTTTTCAATGATTTTATTGGGGGCTCTTACAGCTCTTATAACATTCAATACATCATTCGTATCAAGCATATTTGTGCACATGTTGCCATGTTCATTTCCAAATACTTTCTGCTTGAGCCCTTGGTATAAGCTCCTCTTTCCCCCGCCCCCCTTTTTAAAAATAAATCATTTTTATCGGAGGCTCAGACACTCCCATCACAATCCATGCATACATCAATTGTGTGCAGGCCACATTTGCACACTTGTTGCCATCATCACTTTCAAAACATCCTCCCTCCACTTAGACCCCCAGTAAAAACTTGTTTGTTTGTTTTTTTTGCGGGGGGGGCATCACTGCTCTCCGGTGGTGGGAGTAGGAGGCCCAGCCCCACTGCTGGAATTGAACCTCCGTCCCAGTGGGCCGCAGTCCCGCGCACAACCACTACGCCACTGGAACTCAACCCAAAGACTTGTTTTTAATTGCTGTATTTTCATCCTACAATTCCTAACATTTTAACTATGGTTTTCTCGGCCAATTCCTCTGGTCTTTGTTCATGTATCTGATCTGAGACAAACATTTTGTAAAACTAACTTGTGACAGAAGTGATGGGTCAGATCTAAATCATGTGAATCGTATGGGCAGCCCCCGGACATTAAGCTGCTAGCAGGATTGAGGGAGAACCGGAGCGGGGTCTGTTTGTCAAGTGCTCAGTTTGGACCACTCATTCCAGCCACCTGGTCTCACTTGTTTTGCATGATTTGCACGATCATATAGTGGTGTTTTCTTAAAATGACTAACTGCCCTCCTTGTGTTTTAAGATGAGATGGCGCAGAGGCTTGAACTGTATGGTGTCTCTTCTGTTGTTTCAGTTGGCCAAGCGAGGAATGAAAGTTGTCCTTATCAGCAGATCACAGGATAAACTGAACCAAGTTGCCAGTGAAATACGTAAGTTCATGCATCTCGTCTCTCTTTCTCTTTTGCAGCTTTTCTCTCCTGCTATCTAATGATTCTAAAAAAAGTCCAGAGCAACGGAAGGTGTTTAAATCGACATCAAACAGTGATATTGACTTCCAATGCTGAGCGCTGCTTTTTCTTGCTGTCATGAGGATGTTTTAAAGATGGAGCATCAAAAAAAAAAAAAATGGAGCATTGAATTTGCAAAATGAATTGAGTCCTATGATCACTGTTTAAAAGTCTAGTAGTGATGACTTTTGGTTACTATCGGTCGACAAATTATCTGATTCTCTTACCACTTTCTATGCAAATCTCAGAATTCCTGTTCTGTGGCTTCATTTTCATGTTCTCTAATGTCCACTCTCTTTCGACTTCATCGTCTCAAGATGCCTGACAAAGCCCTGGAGACATGATGTTTAAGTGCTTGCTTGTCGGTTCAAATCCACCTGCTATACCAAGAGGGAAAAGTCTTGGCCTTATGCCTCCATAAAGCTTGCGCCCTTGGAAACCTTAGGAGGTAATTAATTCTACATTGTTAATTCGACCTGGCTCAGAGTTGAAATCCATGCACATAACCATAGCAAAACAAGTTTAACGCTTGTGATGAAAGGAAAATACAAAGTGGCATGGACATGTGGGCAACTGTTGTACTATGGCCAATGCCCTTTACAGACATCTCTGTAGTTGATCCACCAGCTAGATCAAGTGCTTCGTTTCGTTCACAAAACACACCGACTGATGCCATCCGTGTGAGTCTCGGGCCGGTTCCTTCCACAAGTCCAACTCTTTACTTACTAGGACTCACGATGTATTTGCTCCAAAACTTGTTTATGGTGGGAAGATTTATGAGGTATAATTCTGGAAAAAGTAGGCTGAATGCTTTTGAGAAAGGAGAAAAGAGAGTTCTTTCAGAAATTGGCTGTCAAATCAGAGAACCAGACATAGGCAATCTTAGGGGAAATGATAAAAGTTGCAAAGAAACTCACACTGCAGCAATTTGATCTGTGTTTAGGTTCTCACTGCGCTTTGAAGGACGTGAAATTGCAATTAGCATGATGCATGATGGGAAACCAAACACCTCAAACAATCAGCAGATCCGGACTCAGTGGGGGCATCCAGTTGCTCCCACGGGCTTTCAGTGAAAATCAAACAGTTACATTGTATGTTTTTCTTCTCAGATCATCCCTTTTTTTCATTGGCTAGTCTCCAGTCTGTAGCACACCATCCCAGTACCTGTTGGTCAAAGGGAGTTTCTGGGTTTTTTTGTTTGTTTTTCTTGGTGGCCTGATATTATTAGTACTGTCACCACCCACTACCAATTGTTACAAAGTAATTGTTTTCGTTTTCTACCACATGTGAGTGAAGCCCTGGTGATGGAGTGGGCTCAGCCTTGCAACGACCCGGACAGGCCAGCAGTTTGAACCCACCAGCTATTCCTCTAGACCAAGCGGAGACCCATTGCTCCCTTAAGGATTGAGGAGCTCAACAAGCCAGAGGGGCTGTTTTGCTTTGTCCTGTGAAGTTGCTGTGAGTCAGCATAGCAGCGGGGTTGATAGGAAATACTTTACGAGGGGAAGTCAAACACGTTGGTACGAGTGCTCCAATTTGTACATGCACAAGCTGACTCCAATCAAAACATGTTTCAGCATGCTTCTGCCCTCAGTGGACGGCAGCTGGCATGTTCTCTCAGTAAAACACATGTGTTTGTAAGTCCTGTGAGGGTGCCGGAAGTACAATCAACACAGTGGCTTCCTAGGGCCTTGGTTTGCAATCTTCCTAAGGCTGCGGCGACCCTTTCATACAGTCTCTCGTGTTATGGTCATCCCAACCATAAAATTATTTTCGTCACTACTTCATAGCTGTCATTTAGCTACAGTTATGAATCGTCAGGTAAATGGCTGATGGGCAGGATGTATTTCCATTGTTACAAATCAAACTTATTTGGACATAGTGAAAGCACAGTGATTAGACACAAAACATTATGTAATTATATATTGTGAAATATTCACGTGAAAGGGTCGTTCGACCCCCATAGGGCTTGTAACCCACAGGTTGAGAACCGCTGTCTTAGGAGCTCTGCTGAGCCAGTTCTGTTCAGAGCCGAGAGGTCAGCTCAGAGGTCATGGCAGTGCTTTTTATGGAAACTCAAGGGCGGCGTCATCATCTTGATGCACGTTCTCAGAAGACACAGCAGGATCGTGAGAGCTTATTGCGGAAAGGTTGCAGAAAATTTAAAACTGCATCATTGACAACAAAAGCAGGAAAGTTTACCCAGGAATCTTTCCCCATCACCACAACACCCCTGCTCATTCTCTGAGAGTAGCAGGAGCTGCCCTGGGAGCATCTCCCTGGAAACCTTACCCACCCACCTTACGCCCCGATCTTGCCCCGTCAGATTTTTTGGGGGCCCCCAGACTCAGAGAACATTTAAAAGGAGCATGATATGAGTCAGTTGAGGTCCACACGTTGTCCTTTTGACAAGGTGTGAATTTGAGAGTGCAGGATTCTTTGGAGGAAGGCTTAGAGAGATGGAAACTCCACCTTCTGAAGAGTCTCCCAAGATGGAGGATGGATGTGCTCATAACTCATAGTTTTGCATTTTGTTATTTTCACTTAACAAAGGTTTATATGATTAACAAAGTTAATGCAATGCTTTGTTGCGTTATCTGCAGACCCAAGCTAGTCCTACTGGTCTCAGAGGTGTACATCATCTGTAGCTGTGAAACTGAGTTTCATCCGTGGATTTCCAGTGTGTTAAATGTTTTCCCCCCTCCCCTTTCTTCATGAACATGAGTCATATGGGCCTTAATGGTGCCGCCCTGCCCCATGGGTCACAAGCACCCAGCTGCTCCTTAGAAGCGTTTAGCAGCATGTTCTAACTAGGGATACCACCCAGTACCAAATCCTGCCCTCCCTATCTTGGAGAGCGGATTTCATACCATCCTGCTACGGACTCCTGATATCAGTCAGCATCCAGTAGGAAACAGGAGTGAGTGACACAACTGCTAACCACAAGTTAGTGGCTCTAATCCACCAGTCACTTCACATTGTGTCAGTCCATCTTGTCGAGGCCTTCTTCTTTTGAGGACTAGAGTAAGGTTAAAAAACCAAGCAAACAAAAATCACACCAGTTTGTGCTTCTTAGACTTTGCTTGGGGTCAGATTTGTGCTGGTAAGAGGTGGATTTGGGGCTGAGCTCCAGTGGTGTAGTGGTTGTGTGCGGGACTGCGGCCCACAGGGTTGGCGGTTCATATCCAGCAACAGCTCTCCAGGAGCAAGGCTGGGCCTTCTACTCCCAGCCAGGGGACAGTGATGCCCACAAAAAAAAAAAAAAAACAAAAAAGAGAGAGATTTGATCAAATGAGTTTATGCCACAATTTTCTGAGGCAGAATCATTTACAGAATGATGTTATACTTAGCATTTTTCTTTACATAAGGGAAGCAAGGGTATTGTTGAGCTCATAAAGGCCTTTTTGTTCCATGTTTAATAAAACTAGAACCACATAATATTAGGCTGAGAGAGAGGAAAGCTTATAATGCCCCGAGAGTAATTTTTGAAAACTCACATGTGTGGTGAAATCCTTGAATGTTGGAAACCATTAACAGGCTCTGCTGCTCATCAGAGAGGTAGGGATTAGAGTCCAACCAGAGATGTCTTGGAAGAAAGGCTCACTTTTCAAAGACCAGTCAATGAAAACCCCCGAGTCCCACCATTCTAGCCTTTCAGACATGAGGCCACCATGAGTCAGAAATGACCGGATTTCAACTCTTTGGTTTTTTTTCCTTTTAATAATGTCAAGAATACATTAAAAAAATCATCTTTAGAGTTTACATATCCTCACGCTGGGCACTACCAAGGACCATTCGATTTTCTTCTACTGGTTTTGCCTGCATTATGCATCACAATAGCGGTTTCTAATCTCAAGGCCTCTGAATTTGTCAGTGTTCTGGTCTTCCCAGAGAGCGGCATTCCGTCCTGCATATGAGACTGAGACTCCACATGCCCTAAAGCAGTACCAGGATAGTTTCTTGGGTAGCTTTAGGAGCTCTGATTCCACATGTGACAGTGCAGTCCTTGTCCCTTACTAGTGGGTTTGTCATGCCTAATTCAATCAGATTTACTGTTAAGTGAGACACTTGTGGTACATCAACTACAGATGATGTACACCTCTGTGGCCAGTAGGACTAGCTTGGGTCTGATTGTTTCCCGGTATGGAGAAAGATTCTTATTGAGCCTGTGCAGATAATGACATCGTCATGTAAAGTAAAAGACCCCCATGAAGCTATGTCATTGCGTATCTAGTCATATTTCAGTTAGTTTTTCAGCTCATTCCGTGTGTGTTGCGTCTACAAATCTATCATCTTTAAATTGACATCATGATTTATAAGTTGATGTTCCAGTGACTTGCTTCAAAGCAAGCCGCAAACTTAGTCATGTAAAACAACTCTTTTAGATGCTCATGAATTCTGTGAGTTGGGAATTTGGGTTAGAACCAAGTGAACAATCCTTTCCTCCTTTCTGACATTGACTGCAATCACTCGGTGATGCTCAGCTGATGGGCAGTCTGGCCTGGCAGATCCGAGATAGCTTCTCTCCCACGTCACCTGCTGGAAGGCTGGACTCAGCTGCATCTGTTGACGGCAGTGACTCCACGTAGCTCTTGCGGCACGATCACCTCTGGGGAGTGGAGCTCTCACGGGTTACCTATCATTCCCAGCGTGAATATTCTAAGACCGTCAGGCAGATGTGCGTGCCTTTCTATGGGCTTGTCCGTTATCGCTGGTAGCATTACTTCTACCTTCGTCTAGTGGTAAAAGTAGTTACAAGCATGTCCACATTCAAGAGTCCGAGAAGAACAAGACTTCACAGCTGGGGGGATGGCTCTGTCACGAAGTAGAACGTGTGCGATCAGAGAAGCAGTTGTGGTCATCCTTGGAAACTATAGTCAGCCACAGTTTATAAGCTTGCATTATGGCTTCCCAAAGATAATTTCCTTACAAAATTCTGATGGGTCCGTAGGTCTGTGCAGCATTTTATTCGTTTGCCCAACAAGTATCGCCAGCCACAGTGAGGGCTAGTAACAAATTAAAGGGGTAGAAAAGAGGTCGAGACTCTCAAACACTTAAAAGATGTTTTAACTCTTATTAAATATCCTCGGTGGTTCCATTCAGTTCATGCGATTTTTGTCTCATTGAATTTGGGGTCAGCAGCATGCTAATTTGGGAGTAAATGAGCCGTGGCACAACCAACTCTGTTTGGGGCAGTCTGTCACAGAGCCTGCTCTTGGGCCTTTGCTGGCTTCCATGGGGATGGCAGCCTGCCTGGCCAGGAGTTGACTGTCTGCGGCATCAGTGAGTCAGGAACCCTGATACAGCCTTTTGTTGAAACTCTTACTCCTGAGGTTTTCAGTGTCTGACTGGCAGCGTGGAGTTTGGACCTCTAGGCAAGCTTGAAGGATAAGGGGGAACCTCATAGATTCTGGTTAGTTTGTTGGAGTAATTAGCAATAGTAGAGGAAATGGAAACTTCCACGGGGGTTATTTTTTGTTGGCTTCCCTTGGCAATTGGTAGCTAGCCTTTCTTCTTTGTCTAGCTCAGCTGAAACCTACCCACCATGGTCACACGCCTGCTGATTCTTGAAATACCGTGACTTAACGTCCAGCCTCATAGCAAACGACAAGTTAGCACAATAAGACAGACTGACAGGTGGAAAAAGGACCAATTGCTGCCGGAGGATGTCGTGTTTGGTAAAGTTGCGAGCCAGTGAAGCTGATCAAAACAATCAGTGAGCCGGGGTCATACAATAGCCGCTACCGTGTACTCGGACAGCAGCGGTCATGCAGATGGTACGAAGAAGTTATAGGATACAGTTAGTCGTTATCCTGTGATTGGTCATTGTCGGTTCATACTCTTAATATGAACATGACAGGCATTAGCAGATCTCAAGGACCATTCATATAATGTCTGTTAAAACTGCCATCCTGGGAATCCGGAACAGATGATTCCTTCAGGATCAGTGGCGAGAGTGGCGATACCGTGGGGGAGGGTGGAGGTAAGGTGGGGTAGAAAGGGGGAACCGGTGATAAGGATACGTATAACCTCCTTCCTGGGATACGGACAACAGGGAAGTGGGTGAAGGGAGACCTTGGACAGTGTAGGATATGACAAAATAATTAATAATTTATAAATTATCAAGGGTGCATGAGGAAGGAGAGGGAAAATGAGGAACTAATAGCAGGGACTTCAATGGAAAGAAAATGTTTTGAGAATGATGATGGCAACTTATGTACAGATGTTCTTTGCATACAATGGATGGATTGTGATAAGAGTTGTATGAGTTCCCAATAAAATGATTTAAAAAACAAAGAATAAATTTACATTATCATATATTTAAGAAAAAAAACCTGCCACCCATTAACAAACGTATTGCTGTCTCAATCTTGTGTCTGTCATCAAGCAGAGTTCTAAAATAGTTTCTAGCCCTTCTGAATTATATACAAATATTGATACATTGACTATTAGTTACAGATTACCTACACATCATCGACCAGGAAGTTGAACTCTTCTTTGTGATTTAACAGCTTTTCCCATTTTATGATCTCTGATAAGGATAGTTCTCACAGAGATGCAATCCGACATGTCTAATTCCTCATAGTCTCTTTGCCTCTGTAGTGTTTACTGATGGCTATCTAGGAGGCACCAAAGAGAGTTTGGGTCTAAAAGATATCGCAGAAAGCTAAATTACTCTTGTCAATCTGAGACTTGACTTGGGAAAGTCAAAAAGAGTTGCTAGGAGATTTAGTCATTACAGCAAGTATCAGCTGAAGTCATAGGTGAGCATAAGACAAGAAGGGGTTCCAACCTGGTTTCTGAGTAAAAGTGAATGAAAACATATTTGCGAGAAATGATTCATAGACAATCTAGTCTTTTCAAAGCTAAGGAAATCTGATTAAAAATGGCTCAAGAGCATGGCAGAAGTTAACATAAAAATCTCACAAAGTCAAAAAAGACTTTTAGGCAGTGAGCGTGCTCTTGGAAGATTAGCAGCATTGCCAGCCAGGCTGCGTACAAAGAGAGAGTACAGAATCACTTCACCGCTGTCTTAAGAGAAGCATGTATCTTTTTTTATTAAATCATTTTATTGAATAAACATACTGTGCCAGGTACCTTCACATGTCCGCTGCTATTATTGTTCTCCAATCATTCACCTTTACCCTCGAGTCCCTAGTATCGGCTTTTCCATCCCTTCCCCTCTTCCCCTGCTCTCTCCTTCCCACCAACCCTCAACACTTTATAAATTATTATTGTTCCGTCATATCTCACACTGCCCGACCTCTCCCCCAACCCACTCCTTTGATGCCCATCCTTCCAATAGGAGCCCATGTGTATATCCTTGCAGTTGGTTCCGTCTCTCCACCCCACCTTCTCTCTACCCTTCCAGTAGCTCCAATCTAACCACTGGCTCGAAGAGGCTCATCCATCCGAGTCTCCCCATATCTCCAGCTCCCCTCTCCACCAGTGTACCTTCTCCAGTCCATCTGGATTTGTAAGGTAGAGTTGGGACCATGATGGTTGGGGGGGAGGAAGGCTTCAGGAACTAGAGGAAACTTGTATGCATCATTGCTGCCCGGCTGCACCTTGACTGATCTGTCTCCTCCCCGTGAATCCCCTGTAAAGGGGTGACCAATTACCCACCAGTGGACCTTAGGTCCCCACCTGCTTTCCCCCTCATTTGTGATAATGTGATTCTTGTTCTTTGATGCTCGATATCTGCTCCCTTTGACCCCTCTTGATCACACATGCTGGCGTGCTTCTTCCATGTGGGCTTTGCTGTTTCTGCGCTGAAGGGCGACTCGTTTATCTTCAGGTCTTTGAGACTCCAGACATTCAATCATTTGGTAGCTGGGCACTATCGTTTCTTCTACTCTGTCTGCCTCTGTATCCCTTTGGCTTCAGCGATATCGGGAGTCAATTGGTCCATTGATTTTGATTTTTGTTCTTTGATGTCTGATATCTGATTGTTTCAGCACCTCATGATCGCACAGGCAAGTGCGTTTCTTTTATGGTGGGTTTTGTTGCTCCTGAGCTAGATGGCTGTTTGTTTGTGCTCAAGCCTTTAAGACCCCAAATGCTATACTTTTGATAACTGGCCACCATCTGCTTTCTTCACCACTCTTCCTCATGCTCCCACATGTCCTCAGTGGGCACTTTGGGGATGTGTGCACACTGTGATATGTTTTTCCCCCCCGTTTGTTGTCTATTGCCTAGACCTTTCACCACCGTGTGGGCACACTGGCTGTTGTGCTTCTTCTGTGTGGGTGTGGTCTCTTCTTAAGTAAATGGTCTATTGTTTATCTTCAGGCTTTTAAGACCCCAGATATATCCTTTGATGGCTGGGCACCATCAGCTTTCTTCACCACATTTGCTTGTGCACCCATTTTACTTCAGTGATCATGTTGGGCCAGTGAGCCTCAAAGAATACCAGATTTATAGAGCAAAGTGTTCTTGCATTGAGGGAGCACCAGGGTGAGGGCCCAAGGTCCACTTGCTACCATAGTATTTGGCCTATAGATATGTTCTTAAATTTATTCCCACCTTATAATACATAGTTGTATTTATGAATGGACATACCTATGTTTAGACCTCTGCAAGTGCCCTTTGCCTTCTAGCTCTTTCCTCTATTTTCTTCCATCTCCCTCCTGTCCCACCATCATGTTCCATCTTCATTGGCATTTCAGTGTTTCCTCACAGAATCATTGTCCTTGCTTAATCCCGACCAGGCCTCCCACACCCTCCTTTCCATCGATTCCAGACCACTTGTTGCTCCCCCTCCCCTGTCCATGTGTTTGACCACACCCCCTTCTCCTCCCCTCTCTGGTGCCCCCAGGAGTCATTGTTTTCCCAGTCCTTTTTCTGGTGCATTGGGTCTTCAGAGGGATGTATTCCTCTGAGCATCACGTGTCGGCGTGGAGCTCTTCCTTTTCTTCCCTTCTTGTCTTTGTCCCTGTGGGTGTGGGATACTGGCCCCTCCCCCAACCTGTTCTCTGCCACGCCCACTTCTAGGGATGGAGTCCATCTGACTCTGGTTGCTACCGACTCTGTAGCTCTCTCTTTTCTTGCATCCTTCCATGCATCCACGCTGTCCTCATGGTTGGGTGCTTCGTGGTAGGAACTGCTCGCCCATTCCGGTTTCTGTGGAGACAAGACCAGTACTCCCCCATGGGTGGGCTAGTGCCCCATTCCCTCTGTTATCCTTTCACTTTTGAACTCCCTTTTATCTCCTTATCCCCTCCACCCCCATCCTTCTCCCATTACTGTGTTGCACCCAGTGTGTACCTCCCTGGGTTTGGTCCTCCCTCCTCCCCTTACCCTACATCTTGGACCAACTGTTACGGTGTAGAAGTTGAGAAGCTTGTATTTTTTAGGATCAATTTCTCTGTATCAGATGGTTTCATCAGTTTTCGTTGTCAGCGTTAATATATTTTTACACACCACTTAATACATAAATCTAGATGACAAGTTAAAGCTTTCAACATGGGCTGAAAATATAGTAACTATCATCATGTTATGAGACAATGCAATGGCACATTAAATTTATCATCCTCATTGGAGCTTTCTTTAGGAACTTTAATCTTAGAAATCATCCAATAACCAAAAAGTCCTCATTATTAACTCACTCTGCTATCAGTATAGGACATTAAGGTAAATTAAGGATCGTAAAAATTAGATTTAAGTGGATATTACAGAACAACATAATCATTATTGATACAAATTTGGACAGAGAGATGACATTGGAGAGTATTATAGAGAAGGCAGAAAGAATAATTAAGTTCAAATGATTTACAGCATTGTCCAAAGTTCATCCAAGGTATCAATTCTCATAACTTTGGTTTGTGGACGTCATGACAATACATCGAGCCAGTAAAAACTGCAGGAAATTTAAAGTTCAAAGGGTGAAATGTTGCAGTGGCTTTACTTTTCATGCTATGTTGACGTCAGAAGACATAATAGCTGTTTCTAAAATGAAAATGACCAAACCGTTAATTCTGATTTGCCTCAAAACTTGCTTTAATTAAGAACATAATGTGAAACTTGGGAGTCTTGTGTAGTCCGATATTTCCCCAATTATTTTATTGGGGGCTCTTAGAGCTCTTATAACATTCAATACATCATTTGTATCAAGCATATTTGTACACATGTTGCCATATTCACTTCTAAATATTTTCTACTTGAGCCCTTGGTATAAGCTCCTCTTTCTCCCTCCCTTTTTTCTTTTTTTAAAAAATAAATCATTTTCTTGGGGCCTCATACAACTCCCATCACGATCCATACATACATCAATTGTATGCAGGCCACAATTACACATGTGTTGCCATCATCACTCTCAAAGCATCCTCCCTCCACTTAGGCCCCCAGTACCAGCTCCCCATATTTCCACTCCCCTTTCCCCTCCCCCATGCACCCTTAATAATTTACAGAATGTTATTACTTTTTCATATCATACAAAAATGTGTCTCTTCACTCACTTCCCTGTTGCCTGGACCCCAGAGAGGAGGTTATATGTAGATCCCTGAAATCGGTTTCCCCTTTCTGTGTTTACCAATTATAACAAAGGTTTCAGGGTTTTTCACTGGTGGATTTTCTTAGACGCATTGCTCGCCTAATGTCCATTAGAATGTTTGGAAGGATCACTGGCTGCACTCTACTGGCCAGGGGAAGGATTTTTCTGAATGCTCATTGGTTTATACTCAATTATTATGCCCCTTCTAGCCATAATCCCTTAGGTGATATAACTTTGGATGTCATATGTCTGTGGCAGTAGTTCCATTTTGGAGGGAATTGTCCGTTGATATACAGGAATAAGGTGAGATTAAGATCTGACCCTAGAATCTGTTGTGAATGGGACTTACACACTCTGTAGTGCAGATCTTGGTTACTGTTAATTTGTAATGGCTGTAAGGAATGATAGGCCACAGCAGAGAGGAGAAAAGCTGCCTTTGCTGTGGCCTGGGGGGAAAGCTTGGCTAATTAAAATTAGGAGGAGGCCAATGTCTACGGAAACTTCCTGCCAGAGGCCCCAGGTCATATGCAGGTAAATAATATATAGTCTGGGGGTGGAAAATAGATTATTAAATTTGGGTGAGATTTTACTGTATCGTGAAACTCCCACCAAACGACCTTTCCCTTTGTGGGTCTGGTCAGATGGGGGAAGAGACTGATAGGACTCATCTGTGAGTAATGGGGAACAGGATTCCCGCACTGCCCCTCCTGTTGGCATATAAAAACCCCTCTGAGAAGTAGGGGTTTGAGCTGATCACTGGCCAGATGGAGCATGTCCTCTGGACCCAGCCTCTGTCTGACTTTTGTGGTGGGTCCTGACTGAATGGCCACCTCCCACCTCATAAGCTCAATCTCTATTAGCTGGTGGCATTGTTCCAGGTGACCATAACTTATCTACTTAATCATTTTTTAAAAATTATGATAAAAGTTATGGTCAGTATACTTGCTACCTTTGTGCATTTCATAAGGAGCCCTAGTGGCATGGTGGATTATAGGTTTGGCTGCTAACTGGCTAACTGTAAGGTCATGAGTTCAGGCTGAGCCCCGGTGGCTCAGTGATTGTGTGCGGGACTGCGGCCCACAGAGTTAGCAGTTCAAATCCAACAGCAGCTCTCCAGGAACAAGGCTGGGCCTCCTACTCCAACCAGGGACTGAGCCCCAGTGACATAAGTGGTTGAGTGCAGCACTGCGGCCCGTGGACTTGGCGGGTCAAATCCAGCAGCGGCTCTCAGGAGCAGCACTGGGTAGCTCCATGACCACCACCAGAGGGCAGTAATGCCAAACAAAACAAAACAAAACCAACCAACTAAACAAAAAAGGTCATGAGTTCAAAACCTCCAGCTGCTCCTCCGGAGAAAGGTGAGGCTTTCCACTTCAGTAAAGTCTTTGAAACCCAGAGGGGCAACAAACATCGGGTCACTGTGAGCCAGCATCAACTCAGTGACAGGTTTTGTCTGTTTATTTCTATGCGTGTTTGATCTACTTAGACCCTAAAGAGGATCAGACCTTTGATATCCCTCTGTGTAGAGGCCGGCACAGTTTAGGGGGTGAGTTCTCATCACATGTGTTGTTTGACCACTCAATAGCTATTGTGACACCTCACGGCCTTCTTAATCTCGCACAGAAAGAGGCCATAGAAATTCCCCTTGTGTTCCAATTGTGGCACACAGGGCTTCCTTGGCTTATGAGGGAGCCTGGGTCACAACTTCACAGTTTCACCAGAGGCCGCTTATTTCCCTGTTTGTGAGCAGTCCGCTGACTCTGCTGGAGAACATCTGTACTATGGGTGGATGTTTTTCTAGCAATGCAGCCTACCTACCAATTACTTGGCCCAGCCAAATTAGCATGTGTTGGTCTTTGTCTCCAATTAAGGCAGCTGTTAGAATGTGGCCTTTCCACAGCTGACAGTAGGATGTGGGCCTGAATCGCACCATGGTCAGACACTGGCTGTACTTCTTAATTAAAATATCTGCCAACGTTCGTATGGTTTCTTTAAAACAGCAAGTGGGCTTTGCAATTGGATTATTGATGGTTCGGTGACTTTTGTAGGAGGGAGGAGAAAACTTTTTTTCCTTTTCGTTGGGGAGAAGTGGGACCAAGGTGTTCTGAATGAGTCCCCTTTAAGTAGATGATTGCAGTTTCTCCTCCCACTCGTAAATTATTGGTTATTGTTCTAAGTGGATAATTGTAATTGGGGGTACAGCTTTCAGCTCTAAAAGAAATTGTAGGAAGGCATATTCTTTGAAACACTTGTACAGTTCAGTAGCCTTATAGAAAAGTTCCTTTCTTTTGCAGTACAGCGAACGTACTTTGAAACTGTTGTTGAAAAGGTGATTTCTCTTTAACTTGATTTTTTTTTCCTCCCCCTCCAATCTAATGAAGCTCTGTTTATCTGGCCCATTATCCATTGTTTCAATATCCTCATTTAGCCATTCCTTATTAAGTAGGTAGGGTAGGCCATGTGCTAATTTGGAAAATAGCGACACATTAGTTAGCTTAAATGACCCAGTACCACAGCTAATATCTAACATTCAGTCACTGCCATGGATTTGGTGCCCCCTGGCAGTAACCATTTAAGGGAGTCCAGTCTTTCTCCCAAGGAGTAGCCGGTGTTTTCAAGCAACTGAGCTTGCAGATCGAAGCCCACCACGTAACCACTGTACCGCCACACTCCTTGACTCAAAAGGAAACAAAATCCACTGGGACCAAGAGGAATCTTCATAAATTTTGAATTGTATCATTCTCATTAAGAAGGTATATATCTAAAGTTTAATGACAGCAGGTGCTATGAGTAAGAGGGAAAACTGGATATGAAAACATCGGTTATCATGGTCATTTCTTTTAGAGCAAAATCTGTAGCTACAATTACTCTGCAGTGCCTGATAAAAAAAGGATTAAGGCCCGCATTAAAAATATAGTCACATTGTGGGACACTTAGGGTCATGCTCAGGTACACAGTTGGGGCATCATGTACCTATTTTGGGATACATATTCTGTATATGGAGAGCATTCTTGTTTTGAACCCTCATTTTATCAAGGAGGGATCTAGGTCTAAGAGGCCGAGGCAGACCTGGTTTGAGGTGAGGGGACCAAGGTTCACATCTTCAACTTCCTATCATGTGTTCTCCTTTCTCCCACGCTCTTCAACACACTGCAGGTGTTCTAGCCGAATGGTAACTTTGGAAGTTAAACCCAAACAACCGCACTGCTGGCCAGTCCATTCAATTCCAACTGATAGTGACCCTTCAGGGCAGGAAAGAACTGCCTCTGTGAGTTTCCAAAACGGTTCTTCCCGTGGGCTTAGGGAGTGCTGTCTCTCTCCCACGGAGGGCGGGTGGTTTTGAACTGCTCATCTAGCGGTTAGTAGCCCAACAGGGAACCAACCACGACACCATTCCCGAAAGGTAATGTTACAGTTACACAGCATCCATACAACGAAAAGCCAACAAAGCCAAATATGCATCTATTTGTGTTTATATGTGTGGTGGTCATGTATTCAAGATGTCAAATTCATGATTGGATTTGGGGTAGAGTCTAGCCTGTTAATCTGGAGATAGCCATTGAGGCCTCTGTATGGGCAGGGCTTTCTCCTGAGACTTCTGGGTAATCTCGAGTTATTTCCCTGGTGGAAATGAAAAGCCATCTCCCCAGTTGTTGGGAGTTAGTCTCCAAGACGACGAATTACAGACAAGACAAGATGGCAGTGCCCGAGGAGCTGGAGGAGCTGGAGGAGAAGCCACATAACCTTACACTGGTGGAACCTGACCTCCGAAGCTGGAGAAGCCACATGGAGAGCCCTGCCAGTGCTGAGTTGCTTCTACCACCACTGGATGCTATTGATGGACCCTGAGCCCTGGAGCTGCTAGTGCCGGGATTCTGCACCCTCTGGTCTGTGACTTTGTGAGTCGGAAGGAGACTTTAT
This sequence comes from Nesogale talazaci, assembly GCA_004026705.1. Lineage (NCBI taxonomy): Eukaryota > Metazoa > Chordata > Mammalia > Afrosoricida > Tenrecidae > Nesogale > Nesogale talazaci. The sequence goes on along the minus strand of PVJH01018078.1, from coordinate 27,070 downwards.
CGACTGGTTTCAGGCATATAGGCTAATATTGAACTTAAGACTTTGAACAGGACTGGGTTGGGATGCTTTCTCAATGTTGCGTGTCTTTGAATTTGTTTCTCTAGTCTACCCGGACTAACACAATATGCAGTCACTTGTTAACAGTTATCATTGGATCATGTAAACCATATATGGGGGTTTGGGGTTAAACGATACAAGTATTCCTTTTTATTTTTTAAGACAAAATCATGTCCTGCTGTATTTATACTGAAACAAGCTCTAATTAAGAAACAACACAACTAGGCAAATCATCTAATTTGAATGCCCTGGGGTGGGTACTGGGCTGCCAGCCCTAAAGTCAGCCGTTTTGTGGGGATAAAAAGGAGGCTTTTCCTCCTGTAAAGAGTTACAGCCTTGGAAATCCACGGGGTCCTTCCACCTTGCCCCGCGGAGTTGCTGAGACTCAGCATGGTCTCGGGAGCACTGGGTTGGAGTGCTGCCGCTAACACTAGACTCAAAGAGAAGATAGCTTTATTAGGACCCAACCCCATTTTTTATAATGTTTGAATTGCTTTCTTCCTTTGTTCTTTGGATTCCTGGGGTTTACAATGCTGCTTGAGATGGTTGCTGTCTGAATAATGAAATAAGTCCCATAGCTGATCCTTAGGACAAGTATGAGGCGACGGAGACCTGGCAAGGTTACCCAAGGGTACGGGTCCCACAGTAGGCAGGAAACCTGGTCTTCTAATTGCAGGTCTGGTTCTCCTTCCCCTCTCAGGTGATCTTTCTTTTTTTTCAGGGGCGGGGGGGGGAGGGTGGAGAGAGTGCAATCACTGCACTCTGGTGAGAGTAGGAGACCCAGCCTTGCTCCTGGAGAGCTGGTGCTCTCAGGTGATCTTTTCAAGACATTTCTAATGAGTTCCCCCCTAATTAGCATTTTGAGATTCATTCCAGTTCCCTTGAATGGGCGCACCATTGTTTACCCATCTTGAACTACTTAGACTTTTAGTCTGTGTGCTACTGAAGCGAGGACTCTTGAACTACCTACAGTCAGTGTTGTCACCCCTTTTCTGAATTACCTGGAGATGCTACTGTTACCCCCATTCCGAGAAAGCCTTTCTTCACCCTCTGCCCACCTTTAAGCGGTCCTTTGTAGGATTAAACGCTGGCACCCCATCTTTCCTGTTGCCACTCTGCTTTGGCCGGTTTTGAAAATTAAAGTTCACATCCTCTTGGCAGTTGAGGCTATTGCAATGTAAGTTGGAAAGCCCTTTCTATAGACAACCCCCACCGTGACATTTCTCTGCCCCTCCTTTGTGTTTCCACCCCTGAAGGACCTGTCCTCAGCATGGAGTGCTATATGTCTAGCTTCTGGTCTGCCTTTTTTTGACCGCAGAGGAGGAGTTACCATCCTCAAAGAGAACATTTTTTTTCAATGGTTTTATTGGGGGCTCTTACAGCTCTTATAACATTCAGTACATCATTTGTATCAAGCATATTTGTGCACATGTTGCCATCTTCATTTCCAAATATTTTCTACTTGAGCCCTTGGTATAAGCTCTTCTTTCTCTCTCATTTTTTTTATAGTAAATCACTTTATTGGGGGCTCGTGTAACTCCCATCACTATCCAAACATACATCAGTTGTATGCAGGCCACATTTGCACACTTGTTGCCATCATCACTCTCAAAACATCCTCCCTCCACTTAGACCCCCAGTACCAGCTCCCCATATTTCCCCTCCCTCCCCAGTCTCCCTCCCTTAAAAACCCTTAATAACTTCCAAATTGTTATTACTTTTTCATACTGTACACTGTCCAATGTGTCCCTTCATTCACTTCCCTGTTGTCCATACCCCAGAGAGGAGGTTATATGTAGATCCCTGAAATTGGTCTCCCCCGTTTTTTTGTTTTTTTGGGGGGGGGGCATTACTACCCCCTGGTGGGAGTAGGAGGCCCAGCCTTGCTCCTGGAGAGCTGCTGCTGGATTTGAACCGCCAACCTTGTGGCCCACAGTCCTGCACAACTACTACACCACCAGGGCTCAGCCCTGGTTCCCCCTTACTATTCCACCATCCCACTGCCCAGTATCACCACGACATTTTTTTTTTTTTTGATGCTGCCTTTATTCCCATTCTCTTCCTAATTCTTTTGAAACTCGTTCCTGTAGCTGCTACTCTTGCTGCGTCTCAAATGGGTACTCGCAGCTTTTGTTTGGCCTTCTTATTGTCTTAAAATCACTGGGCATTTCACCCAATTGTACTTTTATCTTCTTTTAAAACCTCATACTAGGCTGAACCCTGGTGGCCTAGTGGTTGTGTGCGGGACTCTGGTCCACAGGATTGACAGTTGAAATCCAGCAGCAGCTCTCCAGGAGCAAGACAGGGCTTCTTACTCCCACCAGGGCCCTGATGCCACAAAACAAAACAAAATAAAAAACCCTCATACTATCCATCAGCCTGGGTCAGCACTCCTCGAGTTGTGAACCGGTTGACCTTTGGTTGGGGGCCTGCTCTGGAGAGTGTGCCGCGCCCTTCCCACGTCCCCAGTTCACGCATGCAAATGTTTTCTCTCTGCATTCTCCTAAATAACCGGCTTGGCCCATGAGGACATTTGAGTTTTTAACCATTCTCTCTCTATCTCTTGGCCTTGTAACATCTTTAGAGAAAAATTTGTTAACATTTGCAAGGCCTATGAAACATTTGCCAGGCATTTAGAATATTATGTTGCATGGAGATGCTTTTCTGTTTGCCTAACAGAAACATGTTTAAGGTGTGTTATAATTAAATAAGTATATAAATGTAGGTGTACATATACAGGTGCAAGTTAGTGAGTGATGACAAAGCAAAACCCACATACTACTCCTCAAGTTTAAAAATACTCCTTTTCTATCAGCTGGCGAGTGACGTCCAGGAGTTCACTCTGTGAGCACACATTCACCTGCACCTGTATCTGTCTGTACGCCTAAGTGTCAGTACTTGTTAGGATTCACATTTGCAGGTACCCTTCTGTTGTGGCAATTTGGAAATGTAGCTGTGGTTCATTTCAAAAACTAAGAAGTCACTTTGATGACTAAATGATGGTGCTTTCTGTTGCTTCATATGGGTCCAGACTGTGGTGTTGGCAATATATATACATATATTATACCAAGGACTATCAAAAGAAAGAACAAACACATTTGAGAAGAAAGGCAACCAGAATGTACCTTTTAAGTAAGGTTGATGAAACTTTACTACTTTGAACATTTCATCAAGAAAGACCAAGGAAATCACGTTTGCGAAAGTAGAAGACCAACCAAATGGAGACAACTTGCCATTAGACTCTCACACTTGGCAGTGATGATGACGATGAAGAAGAACCCAGCAACACTGTGTTGTGTCCTATGAAGGCCATGTGATTCAGGCTGAAGGAATGGCACCTAGCAAGAATGGCATTTACGGAGTTCATAATGGGTTTCCCGGTATGAACACAGCATGGTTTAGGTAGCTGTTCTGTTGTTGATGTTCCCAGTTTGGGGCTCTTATCAATAGGGCTCCTATGAGCAGTCTTGCATGGATCCTTTGAAACATGGGTCTTCACTGTATTCACTAGATACATGTCCACGTTCTTGAGGTGCACTTGTTAAGCTCGTTCTCTTTCTTGTTGGTATGTGTGTATGTGTGTGTGTGTTTTGTGGGCATCACTGCCCCCTGGTGTGAATAGGAGGCCCATCATTGCTCATGGAGAGCTGCTGCTGGATTTGAACCGCCAACCCTGTGGGTCGTAGTCCCTCACACAACCACTACGCCACCGGGGCTTAGCCCTAAGCTCTTTCTCATACGTTAGGCATTCCTGATTTCTTTAGACTCTTGGGTACTAAAGAGTTAAAATACACATTGATGAGTTCATATTGTTAAGTTCAGAGCAGACTCAGAGTAAGCATGAATACTTTCATTTTTATGCACATCCTTCTTCAAAAGAGAGAAACACCTAAAGAGACTGTTATTCTAGCTCTCTGTGTGTCTGAAGTTTTAGTATTCTTATGAATCGTAACCTCTACGTCAGTACATGCTTGCAGCCATTTTTACGGAAGTGCTAATGTGTTTGTTAGTTGGTGTGGCAGTCATGTGCTTATGTTAATTTTATGATTGAAATGTAGGGGTGGAGTCTAACCTTTTAATCTGGAGCTAGACATTGAGTAGCCAATGAGGCTTCTATGTGGGCATGGCTTTCTCCTGAGACTTCTGGGAAATCTTGCGATATTTCCCTCATGAAGATGAGAAGCTATCTTCCCCAGTTGTTGGGAGTTAGTCTCAGAGGTGATGAGTTATGAAAAAGACAAGATGGCAGCATCCAAGAAGCTGGAGGAGCCGGCAGAGAGACAACACAGCTTTGCCCTGATGGAGCCTCTGAAACTGGAGTGGCATGCTGTTGATGGACCCTGAGCCCTGGAAATGAGGAGCCATGGGGGAGACTCCTGCCAGCGCCAGAATTCTGCACCTATTGACCTATGATTTCATGAGTCGGAAGGAGACTTTGTAGACTGATTTTGGGCATATGGGTTAATATCGGACTTATGACTTTGTACTGGACTGGATTGGGATGCATTCTTTTCTTTTTTGGGGGGGGGCGGCGGGGGGGTGGTGCATCACTGCTCTCCGGCGGTGGGAGTTGGAGACCCAGCCCCACTGCTGGAATTGAACCTCTGTCCCAGTGGGCCGCAGTCCTGCGCACAACCACTACGCCACTGGGGCTCTGCCCGGGATGCTTTCTTAATGTCTTATTTCTCTTATATATAAACCTTTTCCTTATATCTATATGCGTGTCTATGAAATTTGTTCCTCTAGTCTACCCGGACTAACACAGTTGGTTTACCTGGAAGGTTGCCTTCATTTGGCATAGGGCCAAGTGGGGAGACTCAGAGTCCACTTTCGAGATCACGGTAACGCTGATGGGCCTGAAATGTGCTTCGAATTACTCCACCGAATGGCAAACCAGCAGGTGTTAAAGTCCTTTCCGCCTGTTTTCACTTATAAGGCTGTTGTCCTCGCAAACAAATATCTGTGTCCAAATAATTTGGTATGCACTGTCATGAATTAAAATTCATTTGTAATTTTTCTGGCCTTGTCTTCTTTCCATCACCATTTCACACACGGTGCTGCAGTGTGATTAATTGAATTTACTTCTGGCACAATTACAAGATGAGTGCTGCAGGAAAGGCTTAATGTGACTGAAATCGTTAACTCATCATTTTACATAGCAACGTTGCCTCCAGGATTTTTGTACAACACAGCTGCTTTCTTTAGGTGGAGGAAATAAAGTCCCGCTACACAAATGTTTAGGTGTATTTGTGTGTTTAAAATGCAAGTAAAACATTTTTTTTTAATGCAAGTAAGACATCCCGTGTGCTACCTCGCGATCCTGTGTGAATGAAAAATCAATTCACTGAGCAGTTGCTTTTCCTTGAATAGAAAAGAGCATCATGGGAACGTGGGCTATTGCTTATCTTTTTGTGAATGAGGTTTCTTTAGGCTAGCAGATGCTTATGAATGAATTTGGGGGGAGGGAAAAGAAAAGCTCTTGGGACGTTTTTAAAAGGTTCTGAAGTTTCTTGAGCGTATTAGTACGATTTTTGTCACGCATGCTAAATGTTTAAAATATTTTGCCCTTTATTATTATTTTTTTTAACTATCTTTTTATTGGTTGGTGTCCTAAAGCAGTAATGTCTGTTTTAATCAAATGCAATTCATTTAAATAACTGGAAAGCAACTAGTTCCGCCTCGCAGATAAAAGTGGCATAGACCTTTTTTTAGAGACAAAATGCACGCATGATGCTGTTCCCATAAGCATGCCTAATAAAAAGTAATTTTGCTTTTCATAAAAGGAAGAGGAATATCATCAAGTTAAACACCTGGAAATGTAAGTTTCCCCTGGTTGGGGAAGCATTTCATTTTATTATCCTTGCAAAATATTTCTCTTGGATGTCTATTTGGATTTCTTACCTTAACATCTTTTGACTTTTGAAAAATGACATTGAAACCACTTATTTTGCTTTTAACCTTTTAATTTTTTAAGCTGAAGGGTTTTTTTGGGGGGGAGGTTGCAGTGAGAATTCTTTTTTTTAATTTAATTTTATTGGGGCTCTAACAACTCTTATCACAATCCATACGTGTATCCATTGTGTCAAACACATCTTTACATATGTTGTCTTCATCTTTTCCAAAACATTTTCTCTCTACTTGACCCCCTGGCATCAGCAACTCATTTTTTCCCTCCTCCCTCCCACACCCTCCCACCCCTCTGTCCCCTTGATAATGTATAAATTTCTCTCTCTCTCTCTTTTTTCATGTCTTACACCTACCACTGTCTCATACCACCGACTTTTCTGCTGTCTGTCCCCTGGGATGGGGGCCATACGTCAACCATTGCGATCAGTTTCTACTGACTCCCCCTGCTCCCCTATCCTTACCCTGCTAGTATTGCTGCTCCCCTCATTATCCTCAGGGTTATATGTTCTGGATTCCCTGTGTTGTGAGCTCTTATCTGTACCAGTATACCCCAAACAAAATAGACAGACAAAAAGCATATCAATAGGAATGAGAGGGAGGGCAGAGTGGAGGCCCAAAGCCCATCAATAGTCAGTTGGGCACCCCGGTCAGAAGAGCCACAGGAAGAGAAGAGCCAGTCAGGGTGCAGTATAGCAGTGATAAACACATAACCTTCCTCTAGTTCATTTATGCTCCCTCCCCCCCTCCCTACCATGATCCCAAATCTATCTTACAAATCTGACTGGACCAGAACATACGGTACAGATAAACTGAAGCTTTAATGTTTTAAATCTCTCTATACACACATAATGACATGCCTATATTTTCCTTTTATTATACGCTGGATCTATGCTAAAAGGGATCAATCTAAATTCCTCAGAAATGCAGATGTGTATAGAGATCAGAGGAAGAAGGCTGGTGGCACAGTCTTTAAGCCTCCACCTGCTAGCACAAAGGTTGGTAGCTTGAACCCACCCAGAAAAGCTGTGGGAGACAAGCCTAGTGGTCTGCTCTCATATGATGCAGTGCAGGTCTCTGTATGTGGCTGCGCTGCTCAGCCATGTGGTGTCACTGAGTCAGCGTCCACTCCTTGGCATACCGGACCACCACTGAAGGCCAGGTGGATAAAAGAGATGAAGCCAGCGGGCTGGGATGGGAACAAGAGTTGAGCATTGCTCTGAAAGGCCAACAAACAGTCCTTGAACTATCTACAGGCTTTTTGTTTGTTTGTTTGTTTGTTTGTTTGTCATTGGTTTTCTGTTATTGTTTCTCTTGTTGCTTTGTTTTGCTCTGTCTTATTTTTGTGCATGTTATTATTTCCGAAGGCCTATCTAGATAAGATAGGAGGGTTAAGCAACCTGGAAGAGGAAACAATGGGACCGTAGGTTCCGAGAGGACATGGGAGAGAGGGATGTGGGAGAAAGGCAGTGGTGTTAACAAGACCAGGGACAAGGGAACAAGTGATCCAAAATTGGTGGTGAGAAGGGTGTAGGAGACCTGGTAGGGCTTGATCAGGGTAACGTAATTGAGAGGAATTACTGAAACCCAAGTGAAGGCTAGGCATGATGGTGGGACAAGAGGAAAATAAAAGGAAATAGAGGGAAAAAATTGGAGGCAATGGACATTTATGGAGGTCGAAATACAGGCACGTATATAGGAGACGAGCCAGTCAGGGTAGAGTGTAGCAGCAATACAACTTTCCTCTAGTTCTTAAATGCTTCCTCCCCCCCTCCCCCTCCCATTATGATCCCAATCCTACCTTACAAATCCGGTTAGACCAGAGGATGTACAATGGTATAAAGAGGAACTGAAAAAACACAGGGAATCCAAGACAGATGATCCCTTCGGGACCAGTGATGAGAGTGGTGATACCAGGAAGGTGGAGTAGAAAGGGGGAACCGCTTACAAGGATCTACATATTGCCTCCTCCCTGGGAGATGGACAACAGAAAAGTGGGTGAAGGGAGACATCGGACAGTGTAAGACACGAGGGAGTAGGGAGGGAGGGGAAAAATGAGGTGATCCCAAGGGCTTAAGTAGAAAGTAAATGTTTTGGGCAACAAATGTATAGATGTGTTTTATACAATGGATGGATATATGGATTGTGATGAGTTGTATGGCTCTTATCAATAAAATGAGTGGGACCTGTGATTAGTCAGGTTACTTAAACTGGCGTAGGCCAGAGATGTAGCAGATATAATGAGGATTCCTAGTCTGTTGACTCTGTGTTAGATATCCTGGGTAGGCCTGAACTAAGCAGGCAGTCTTTCCAAAAGAGGGCTCTGAGGTTAAGACAGGGAGCAACAGAGGTGCTATCCTGCACCGCATGGGAAAGGCCAGGTGCCAGGGACATTGAAGGCAGCCTCTGGGCACGAGAGCCCCAGTCTTTCAATGGTAGGGAACTGGTTTGTGTCCCGTCAGTGAGCTGGGAAGTTGATCCAAACCTCACCTGAGATCAAGCCTTGTGAGCCGCCAAGCAGAGGCCCAACTAAGCCAGACGTCTACCCGTGATCTGTGGAAACAGGGGAACTAAATGGGTGTTGCATTAAACTGCCAAGTTTGTGGTACTGTAACATGGAGAAGTACTACACAGTCCCAAGGTCACATTTCAGATGAGTGGCAGAAATGGGGTTCGTGCCCAGGCAGCCCACCTACAGGGTTGGCACTGCCTCACTCGGGCCATTTGGGGCCCTTGAAACAAACTGGGAGCCCCTTGAACAGATCAATTTAAGAATGATTTTTTTGCTGAGCCCCGGTGGTGTAGTGGTTGAGTGTGGGACTGCGGCCCACTGGCTTGGTGGTTCAAATCCAGCAGCAGCAAGGCTGGGTAGCTCCCACGACCACCAGAGGACAGAAATGCCCAAAGACAAAAAAAAAAAAAAAAAGATTTTTAAAACTTCCTCTCTGCCCTCAGGAACACAAGATGTATATTTCTACTATGAAGTTTGGCTTTATAAATCCACATTTTAGGGGGGGATACTAAAAATTACGTGTGTGTACACACAGATCGTCCCTGCATAATGACGTATTTGGTGACATTGAATTACACTCCCAGCCGTCTGTGTTTTGCGTTTGGGGCCCCTCTGATGGTAGTAACATGAACACAGTGTGTTCCAGTACATGATTGGCTGGTGCTGTCATTCTCAGAGGTTCCCTTGCAGATACTCAGTGTTGTGATTTACTGTTCCAACCATCGCGATTCAGCAGATTATGAAAATCAAACACACAAAAGTGTGTTTCCTTGGAAGCCTGGGTGCTTCTCAGTCCCTCAACTAAGCACCTCGATGATCTGAGTTACCTGGTTGTTTCCTGTGTGTCAGACAGGTGTGTTTGCATCTGTGACAATAATATGTACTCTGTGTAACTTAAAGGAGGAGATCATAGATTTTAGAAAATCTTGAACTATATGAGAGTTAAGGTTCAGTCTTTGCCTTTCTAGATACAGTATGTGTATTGCTTTCTGGGGGGCAAAGTGAGAAATGGAACTGCTCTCGGTCCTGGACCGTCAATGTGCACATGTCTGCCACGTGATCCGATCTTGCCAGCCCCTCCCGATTCAAATCAACCAAGGTGCTTATTTCCCCACCTCTAACTCTGTGTTGGAAGAATTGTTGATTTTTGCAAACTGATTTTGCTGCTTTGGATGTCTGATAGAATCAGAAAGGTTAGTCTCTGAAATTGCATGATAGGGTACAGGTGGTCTGCCCTCCATGTTTGCTCTCACTGCCTGTGATGTTGCTTCATTTTTTACAGTGCGGTCGGCCACTCAGGTGTCATGAGAGAGAGGGGGAGAGAAGGAGGAGGAAGAGAGAGAGAGAGAGAGAGAGAGAGAGAGAGAGAGAGAGAGAGATTTCACAAAGTTTGTGGACAAGTGGAATGAAAAGCGTGTGTGCTTACAGGTGTCATCTGCGTCTTCCTAAGAAAGATACTTAGATTTGCCCAACACCAAAGCTCCGCATCGAAGAGTTAGGACAGGAGAAGGACCAGAAACGGGAGACGCTGAGAGAGCAGCGGGAGCGATGGTAAAGCAGAAGGAGCAATGGATAAGCTGACACACAATGTACATGGATGGTTGAATGTAAACCTTTACCTAATTCACAAGTAAAGGTTGTCTTTTCTTTTTTTTTAAAGGCTTTATATTTACAAGGAAGTACTTTCTGTGCTCTCAAAGTGGAACTTTAGCTTTTAATTCTTGTTTTAATATTGGTGGCATTTGATAATAAGGACTTGTAGAGGATAAAAGGGAGGACCAAGGACACCAGCTCTTACTTTTGTAGATAACTTCATATGGCAGCAGCTGGGCCATTGCAGGGAGAGCTCGCCGCTCCAGAAGTGCCAGCCCAGAGACTGGCTCCGTGACAATGGGGAGAGTGTCGCTGCTTTTAGAATTTATGAATAATGGGTTTCCTCAAAAATGGACTGAAGATACCTCCTTATTTGATATCTGATGTTGGATATGGAATTGTGTGCTCTTTATCTGTGTTTAAGAAAGTCAAACTGGAGCTGAGCCCTGGTGGCATAAGTGGTTGAGTGTGGGACTGTGGCCCACGGGCTTGGCGGTTCAAATCCAGTGGCGCCTCTCAGGAGCAGCGCTGGGTAGCGCCCACGACCACCAGAGGTCAGTGATACCCAAACAAACAAACAAACAAAAAAAGAAAGTCAAGCTGTTTTAGCTTACAAGCAGTGGGAACATAAAGCAAAAACAAGCAAATATAATTTAATTGAAAGATTTATTTCTCTTATCAGTTGTGTAACTTGATCCGTAGATTACTGTGACATTGCAGATTTATTGCACACTAGGATTTGACATGGGAATTTAAACAGGACATTGGACCAGCTGGAAGAGGCACTTTCTTTGCTGGGGGCAAGAAACCAACTCATTTTTCCGGAACTATTATCGTACTACTTCCTAGCCTTTGTGTGTGTGTGTGTGTGTGTGTGTGTGTGTGTGTGTGAGAGAGAGAGAGAGAGAGAGAGAGAGAGAGAATATGAGCATAATTTATTATGTTCTAGGGTGAAAGTTGATACAGCAAACCAGCTTCTTATTCAGCATTTCATACTCGAATTGCCCTGTAACATTGACCACAATTCCCAGAACACGTGGGTTCTCTCATCTCCGATTCCATCCACCCCCACCCCCCACTCGTTCTACTTGTCTTCTCATCTTGGCTGTTATGTGTATGTTGCCCATTTGTGTCGTATAGTTGATTGCTTAAAGAAGCATATTACTCACGGATGTTTATCTTTTATTGTTTATTTTGTAGGACAGCCTATTATTTGGTTGAAAGGTACCTTCTCAAAAGGGCTTCAGTTCCAAGTTAAACCATCTCTTAGGTTGATAGTCTCAGGGAATCTTCTAGGCCAGTGGTTCTCAACCTTCCTCGTGCCGCAACCCTTTCAGACAGTTCCTCAGGTGGTGATGACCCCCAACCTTAAAATTATTTTTGTTGCTACTTCATAGCTGTCATTTTGATACTGTTAATGAATCGGGAGATCTCTGTGAAAGGGCTGTTCCACTCCCAAAGAGCTTGTGACCAGTCTCTCTCTGTACAGTGAAGTCTGCCGTTTTGCTTACTTGTAATGAGCTTAAGTGTGTCCGTGCTTTCTTCCCATTCGGATGGAGACTTTACAGTGTGTCCCTGGTCAGGGTGATCCGTGCTGGTTTCCCCCTCTTTCTTACACTACTTTTTCTTCCATGGCAGGTAAGGAACTCCGTATTTCTTTGTTCCTTTCGGTTTCTCCCAGGAATCTTTAAGCTTAATCTGGTTCATGGCTATACCTCATGGCCTGAAACAGTGCCTGCCACATGCTCAGCCCTCCCGTCAAGAGATCCCGTCAAGAGGCTCTTCATTGCATCACCGTCCTTGTGGTGAGGCTCCAGGAGCCTGTGCTCTTTACCACGGCCAGGTCATTCAGATTACGGAGATGAGCCTGAGCACACTTGGGTTGCAGAAGGCTGTGGACGACAGAGAAAGGCCAAAATCCATTTGGAGTCTCACATGGAGAAAAGCCCAGAGAATCCTCTCTGACCATAGACCAGGGGTGTGACTCGCTTTGCTCTCAGAGCGCATTGGGAAATGAATCCATGCAAATACAGGTAGATTAAATTTTGACACCCTCTCATTGACGCTGCCTTTTAAATTTGTTCTCGTTTTTTCTTTTGCTCTGCTATCTTGTGGATGGAAGTTTCTCTGTGTCTTATTTTGTTATTGTTTCTGGAGTGTTTTTTTGTTTGTTTGTTTATGTTTTTATATGAAATCAGGATAGGTAAATCAACAGTGACAGTAATCGGATTAGTACTTTCTTAGCGTATGGCAGGGAGGATGGTGGCAAATAAGCTAATAATGAGTATAAGAATGAAGAAATTGGCCTGAGCCCTGGTGGCGCAGTGGTTGTGTGCGGGACTGCCACCCACGGGGTTGGCTGTTCAAATCCAGGAGCAGCTCTCCAGGAGCAAGGCTGGGCCTCCTACTCCTATCAGGGCAGTGATGCCGAAAACAAACAAAAAAGAATGAAGACATTGCTAAGAAATTGCACAACTTTTTTTTGCATAACTTTTAGATATGTTTGAACTATTAAATAGTATGATAAATCCGGCTGAGCCCCGGTGGCGTAGTGGTTGTGCTCGGGACTGCGGCCCACTGGGATGGAGGTTCAATTCCAGCTCCAGGGAGCAAAGGCTGGGCTTCCTACTCCCACCACCTGAGGGCAGTGAGGCCCCCCCCCAAAAAAAAACCAAAAAAATAAATAAATAGTATGATAAATCAATGGACCAATTGACTCCTGATATCGCTGAAGACAAAGGGATACAGAGGCAAACAGAGTAGAAGAAACGATGGTGCCCAGTGAATGAGTGACTGTCTGGAGTCTCAAAGACTTGAAGATAACCGAGTCGCCATTCAGCACGGAGACAGCAAAGTCCACAGGGAAGTGTGGCCACACCAGCAAGTGTGATCTAGAGGGGCTAAAGGGAGCAGGTATCGAGCATCAAAGAACAAGAATCACATCATCACAAGCGAGGGGAGGAGCAGAGTAGGTACCTAAGACCTACTGGTGGATAATTGGTCACACCTTTACAGAGGAGTCACAGGGAGGAGACAGACCAGTCAAGGGGCAGCCGGGCAGTGATGATGTATATACGTTTCCTCTAGTTCCTGAAGCCTCCCCCCTCCCTAGTCATCATGGTCCCAACTCTACCTTACAAATCCAGATAGACTGGAGAAGGTACACTAGTAGAGAGGGGAGCCGGAGACATGGGGAAACCGGGATGGATGAGCCCTTCGGGCCAGTGGTTAGATTGGAGCTGTGGGAAGGGTGGAGAGAGGGTGGGGTGGAGAGACGGAACCAACTGCAAGGATATACACATGAGCTCCTATTTGAAGGACCGACATCAAAGGAGTGGGTTGGGGCAGAGGTCGGGGAGTGGAAGATATGACAGAACAATAAATAATTTATAAAGTATTGAGGGTTTGTGAGAAAGGGAGAGAAGGCGTAGAGGGGAAGGGATTGAAAAACCGGTATCAAGAGCTCAAGGGAAATGGCACATGACTGGAGAACGATAGCAGCAATGGACATGTAAAGGTGCCTGGCACAGTATGTTTATTTATGAATTGTGGAAAACTATGTACGAGCCCCCAATAAAATGATTTTCAATTTAAAAAAACTGTATGATATGTGAAGAAAACAGAGTATTAGCCAAGTTAAAATTGCTGAGGGCATCCTTCAGATATTCATACACCAAGCAGTGCCTTGTCAGCCAGGATGTGGCTGTCTGCTATCCAGTCACTCTTTCTTGGTGGCTGTGTGAGAGCGCGGTCACCAGAGCCTGCACTGTCTTCTCGCTGGTTGAAATGTTGGATCCTTGTTGTAGCTGTTGTGTGGGGCCTCCCAGTCTCGGAGACTCTTCTTCTAATACTCAGCTGGACAGTATTCTGATGATCAAATGCAGTGACAAATTGTTTTAGACAGCCGGGTGTGACTCTTAAAATGCAACATTTTATTTTGTCCCTCCCCCAAGTTGGATCTAAATGTGAGACATGAGCTTGTGACATCACACAAGAGGAGAGCTGGGAGCAGGGTGTTGGCTCTAGTGTTAAGATGGCCTGCATTCCTGTTGGGCCTCTCCCCACATTTCCTGACTGGTTCAGTTTATTTAACTTGCCTCATCTTAAAGCAGTGACAGCTCCAGTATTCTGTGCCAGGATTGTTGCAAGGATGCAACCGAAAAGTGGGTGAAGGGAGACGTCAGTTAGTGTAAGACATGACAAAATAATAATAATTTAAAATTATCAAGGATTTATCGGGGGGGGAGGGGAGTTGATACCAAGGGCTCCAGTAGAAAGCAAATGTTGGTTGGAGCCACAGGTAGTGCAGCACACGGGCGAGGCAAAGAACGACCTCAAGCAGCAGCACACTGCTCCGATCACCAGAAGGAAGAGAGACTGGGTGCCGGTTATCAGAAGTATTTATCTCAGGTGCCCTCCATTCAAGCTGCAAACTGATTAAACTCTGCCCACATACATGGTCCTGTGAAGACCTAGTTGGCACAGTGAGCCTGACTGCCACAGTTGTTAAACATACGGTCTTGACCTTCTTGGGGTACATATAAGTCAGGTGGCATGGCATAGCCTACAGAGACAATGTTCTGCACCCTCTTCTGGTGAAGAGCAAGTGGGGCCTAAAAACCTGCCGGTGGCCCTCTAGATGAACTCTTAGTCTCTTTCCATCTTGAGCAAAGGGAGGGAAAGAAAAGCAAAGATTCAAGGAAATAATTAATCCAAGGGAATGGTAGACCCCATGAACCACAGCCGTCAGTAGCCAGAGACCATGGGGCGGTGGTGTAAAATGTACTCCTAAGTTTTCTAATTGTGATGGTTGTGTTTTTCTTTAGGAGATATGTAGATGATAGCACTCAAGCAGCATTTTCAATCGTTTTAGTCAAAGGACTCCTTTACATTCTTAAAAATCCCTGAGGACCCTGAAAACCTTTGTTTATGTAAAATATTGCTTTCAAGGAGAGGGAGCGGCATGGGAGTCACATCTGACCTCCTCAGGTAGCATGAGAATGAAGACAAATCGAATTGCACCCCAGCCCCGGGTCACCCCTTGAAAGTGTCGTAGGGACCGTTGTGGGCTGTCAACCGCACTTTGAGAACCACACATTGAAGGACTTGTGAGTAATGAGCCTCATGTTGGCAACTTATTCTAAAATGGCTTAGGGAGGTGTTTTAGTCTGGGTGGATTAGAGAAACAAATTCATAAACATGCATATGGATATAAAAGGGAGTTATATAGAAAAGGTAATTAAGAAAGCATTCCACCCCAGACCACACCCACAAGTCTGAGATTAGCCCATATGTCCGATACTAGTCTTCTTCAGACTCACGAAGCACATGCAATGATGCTGAATGCCAGACGGTCACAAGACAGATGGGTAGAATGCCTTTGGATCCAGTGGCGTTGTAAATATCCCAGCGCTGGCAGGGTCTCAGAGTGGCTTCTCCAGCTTGAGAGGTCTGGTGGCATCCATGTGGCTTGTTGGGCTCAGGGCACTAGGGTAGCTCCATGTGGCTTCTCAGGGATGACTCGCAGGAAGTGAGCCTTATCAGTAGAATGTCCCCAAGAAAGTGAACAGAGAGAGACAGTGTCTTCACCTCCACGAAGAAATGACCGCATTTCCCAGAACTCTCATGAGAAGGTCATGCCCATACAGAGTTCTCATTGGCTCTTTCCAGATTGACAGGCTAGACTCCACGTCTACACTCATAATCTTCAAATTGACACCAAATTAGATGACTGCCACTTGAGGGGGATGTAGCTTCAATCTTACTCGCTTAACTTTTCCATTACCTGAAGATTTTTAAAAAGCCAAACAAATTACAGCCTTTTAAATGGGATCAGTCATTTGCCAGTCCCAGCAGTCAAATCTTATGCAGATTAAATGACAATGGGGCCCTTCAGCGGAGTTTTTGGTGTATACCATTGATGCCTGATAGAACTTCTCTTTGGGGGCTACTGGTGTCTTCAACCTTAGACATTTTATTCTATGGCCATGGCACCTCTGCATCTTTGATGGCATCTGACGCTTAGGCTGATTCAAGTCGAGTTCTCATTCCTGAAAATGGAAAGTCTCCAGAATTTTGGAGAAAGATTTTATCAACTACCTTTGTTGTATATTAACTTAACCCCGTGAAAATGGCGCTCATTTAACAATTTAGATGAAGAATGGTATGTTCTGTGTTACATTGAACTGTATTAATCATGAGTGTTTATTCCCCTAAATACACATTTCAACAGCCGATTTAAAATTTTTTTGATTTAATTTTTTTGGGCATCACTGTGATTTAATTTTTATGGTGACTTCTAAGTGGTTATTTTTTTATTTTTTAAAAAAGGAATAAAAAACGTTTTTATGCTGTTGCTGCTACTTTTTTGCTAAGAAACCCAGCTCATGAAAAGAATACTTTTTCTTGTATTAAGATTTCACAAAGCCAAAATGGAATCTTGTAAGAACAAAGTGACACGTTTAAAGTATAAAGAGTCTTCTGAAAAAACAACTAGAAGAAAAAAGCATCATCAGCTTCTTAGGAGGAAGGTGCTATATAAGGTTTGATATGCAATTAATTTGAGCTACTATCTTTCTCTTTGAAAGAAAAATGGAAAAATGAAATGGAAGGTTACAAAAGTCTCCTATTTGCTTTCTAACTTGATCTTTTAGTGTGAGATTATCCTGCAATGAAAATCGGTCAGTTCAGCCCCAAATCTCAGTGGTAGTAATCGACCCTCCACCCCCCAAACAACAAAGAGGGAGGATGTAAGATACTTAAAGAAAAGCTTTACTTTCAAAGCAACCAACAGTGAACTGTTTCACTGTGATTTTTTTTTTAAGTGCTGAGACATAAATGTAGGCACATTGCTTCATATGGGAACCAGAAGTGGTTTGAACTTCAAGAGAAGGCAGTTTTTTGCTCCAGGTGGCCAGGTTTCTACTTTTCCTCAAAGACTCAGCCCATTGCCATTTCCTGTGTGAAATCGGTAAGAGTGAGCCGCTTTCTCTTTACATACTCCTTCCAGCCACTGAACTTCCGTACACACACGTGTGATGCTTACCTATATATTTTTTTTATGCTTACCTATTTATACCTAGCTCCTTCACCAAATTGCCAGCCGCTCCAGAGATTTAGTTCTGGCCCTCAGGATACAATCTGACGTGGACACAGCTCCATGTTTTTTCTTTACTTTGAACAGACCCCAACATAGCTGTGTCAAGCCCATCCAGCAGGTCACCCACACTGGGCTCTGACTGTAGGGTAGGAAAAGGGAAACACGACGACCGAAGCTGGCCCCTGCCCTCCCAGGGCTTACATTGCAGTGCAGAGTGAAGTGTTTTGCCTGGTGACAGACACTTGGGCTCCTGGATTACTGAGTGAGCCCATTCTAAGACTTCCAGGC
Organism: Nesogale talazaci; assembly: GCA_004026705.1. NCBI lineage: Eukaryota > Metazoa > Chordata > Mammalia > Afrosoricida > Tenrecidae > Nesogale > Nesogale talazaci. Next base: position 9,617 of record PVJH01018078.1, on the reverse strand, counting down.
ATTGTTTAGCATCAGCAATTGCTGACTAGCAGTGGGGGACCCTTACAAACCTATGGATACTAGGGAGTCTCCTTTTTTGGGAAGCTGCCTCAGGTCTATTTTGTGGTATCAAGAACACTGGATGGGGCTGAGCCCCGGTGGTGTAGTGGTTGTGCGTGGGACTGCGGCCCACTGGGATGGAGGTTCAATTCCGGCTCCCAGGAGCAAAGGCTGGGCCTCCTACTCCCACCACCTGAGGGCAGTGATGCCTAAAATTAAAAAAAAAAAAAAAAAAAGAACACTGGATGCCAGCAGGATCTCAAGTTTGTGATACTGTCTTTCTCAGACGATCTTGAAACAATGATGCACCTTATCATTTATAAAGGGGGAGGGGGGAAGGCCTATGAAACCACCTCTCCATTAACCATAACTTAGCCTGATTTGAAAAACTGGAAGATGAATAAAAAGAAGCATATCTTGGATACATAAAATAGAGTAGTTCTCTGTGGTTAATTACAGGCAAATTAAATAAAGGAAATACAGGGTTACAAAAGGCATGACTAAATGCAACATCATGACCATCGAGCCCATGGTAATAAATAAAACACTTCTGTAATTTAACTTGGCTCTGCTGGGGCAGCTTAATAAAAGGCTATGTGGTTGAGACAAGGAGGAGTTCCGTAACAATACAAGTGTTATCTATTACCGCCTGTGCTGTTCATATCAAAACCATGATGTCATGCAATGCACCGTGTCCTTATGGGCAGACATTAGACAATGTTTGCATTAAATTGTATAGTCGTAAAATGTATTCTTACCTAGCGTCACATAAACTCTAAACATTGCCTCTGTAGAACAAAACATCACTTCCTCTAGTGCAGAAGCTAGGAAGTGGACATCCAGAAGGTTGGACCCCTTGAGTAAAGGGCCTTGGGCTAACAAGTGCCTGGGCTGGCCCTCATGTCCAGCTCTAGATCTTCTCAGTGCATCTTGTGCTCTTTCCAAGAAACTGTATTTCCATATTAGGTAATAGCTATATCACCACGGAATCATAATTTAAGTACAGCAATGTTAGGAATACTTTTTTTGCATTTGTTTCTCCCACCAAAAAATAGAATGCAGATGCTTCCATTGGCAGCCCTTTCATTTCCCAAGTGTAGAAAATAAACATCCTAAATTTAAAATTTTCTTTGGGGCTGGCTCGATGGGGTCCACAATACCTGAACCACGTGTTGAGCACAGGGCTTGCAAAATACTGGAACCTCTTCATAGCTTCAGTAGACCAGATCTATGTGGTTTAAGGTTTTATTGCAGGTGGAGTTTCTACTTAAATAGGCTGTAGTGAATAAAATATAGCGGTGGCTTAAAAGAAAAAAATTGTTCATTTGCAATTGACTCTCGATGAGCTTTGATTAATTTTTTGGGTTGATTGAAAAAAAAATGGGGCTCTTCATATGAGATTTAAATGATCCTGAATATTTCTCAGGGGCAATGTTAGATAGAAGTGGACCATATTTGTGCAACATCTCTGATAATTATAGTTAAATAGGCCTTTAAAAATGGAGCCGGGGGCTGAGCCCTGGTGGCGTAGTGGTTGTGCGCGGGACTGTGGCCCACTGGGACGGAGGTTCAATTCCAGCAGTGGGGCTGGGCCTCCTACTCCCACCACCGGAGAGCAGTGATGCCCACAGAAAAAAAAAAACAACAAAAAAAATGGAGCCGGACCAAGATGGTGGAGAGAGAAGCTGGAATCCTTCAGGGGCAGCACAACTTTTCAACAAAATCTCACAGCCTTGTATGTTACAACTTTCACACCACAGTTGCTCACGTGGCTCATGGGACAGCTACAGTTGTGAAAGTTATTTCTGTAGTCTACACTGTCAGGTCGAAAAATGAATTGGAAAGAAATGTCACCATCCAACTTGGATGTGCCAATGCTAAGATTTGTAAACTTGATGACCCCGTTGTCCTTGGCCAGAATGTTAGCGGTCCTGTGGAAACTGTACACCTGATGAGTTTCCTGTAGAAATTGCATGGACCAAAGGGAACTTCAAATTAGTCACATTTCCTTCATGGGTTGTCTGGGCCACGATATTCTGATGGCTGCTATGCTGCACGGGGCCGCAGTGACGGGGCAGCTTGTCTGTTGATCACTGGTAATAAATCTTGTCCACAGTCAAAGATGTATGAGCATTTGGCTGCTATAGAAATCATGAAATGGAAATATATTTTGATTCTACAAAATTAAAAAAATCTATTTGGGAAAAGAAGGTGAGGCTAAAGAGCAGCATGAACATATCCTTGCATTTGTACAAGGCACAGTAGCAGCAGGGGTGTTGATTATTCCACTCTCTGCCTAGCTGCAGTATAATATCGAAGTTGGCCATGAGTACATGGTAAAGAACATGCCAGCACCTCCAAGAGATTCTACTTCAGAGCCAGACTGATTGTGCTTAGGTCCTTTGACGTCAACTAACCTGGCTGTGCTGTTGATAACCTTAGGGTGTGTTGCCTGGTCATAGTATTCTGAAAGGAGTGTTAAAGATGGGCCACGAGACAGAAGTCAGACCTGGTATTGTTTCCAAAGATGAAGAAGAAAACTCAGTGTCAGCCAATCTTCTCCAAAATCGTGTCACTTTTTGCAGAACACAGAATGCTTTTCATGGAGCATGCAGTTTCCGGTGGTCTTTGTGGAGTTGGAACCAAAATGGAGCCCACTTTGTGCCCAGGCGACAAAACAGTCTCGCAGGTGCGAGAGGTGCGAGAGGTGCTCTAGGAGCTTCCCCTGAGCTCTGCACAGAGTCGGAAATGTCCTCTTTCCTACTCCGACATTTTCTGGGTGTAAGTCCTGAGGGAGGCTAGAGAGCAGCCCAGGTGCAAATGCTTTCTAGGAACGAAGTGCTCGTGGAGAGCCCAGGCTCCCCGTCCACCAGCCGAAGAGTTACTGCAGTAAAGGGCGATTTGGGCAAGCTTGTTTTGTCTCCTCCTGTTGACCCAGAAGTAAGAGGAACAAAATCTTAGCCAAAATCTTGCTAAACCCTGGTGTTTCATTGAATGGGAAAACAAAACAAAAATAAATAAATAAACTCAAAGGGCTGAGCCCCGGTGGCGTAGTGGTTGTGCGCGGGACTGCGGCCCACTGGGACGGAGGTTCAATTCCAGCAGTGGGACTGGGCCTCCTACTCCCACCACAGGAGAGCTGTGATGCCCCAAAACAAAAAAAGGAAAAACAAAACAAAACAAAAATAAATAATTGAATGGGGCTGGATAGGAAGAGGAGTCACCACCGAGCCCAACAGTAGCTGATGACTGGAGATGCCCAGTTAAATAATAATAAATTTGGAAAATCTCTTCCCAACCTATTTTCACAGTAATTCTAGAATTCCATTTCACAGCTCATTACCTGAGTAGTAGCCGTAAGGTTATTCTGCGTATTTGGGAATGAAAATTTAACCTCAAATACTTAAAATACAGCCCATAATAAATGAACAATTAGTTTAGTACTCTATTTACGCTCTCATTCAGCAAAAAATCTGATTCCCAAGTAATGTCTCATTTATACATTGGAAATCAAATTCTTGGCTCCAGTCAGCCTTTGCTGTAGCATACATGCCAACAGAACCTATTTGGAATAAAGATTTTGCTCGTATTCCCTTCATCTTTGGGTAGTTCCAGGCGTAAAGGCCCCTCACAGCAGTTTTTAAAAAATGACTCAAATCTTCTTTAAAGACAAGCTACTCTTTCCCCCACAGTTTAGTTTGGCTTTGTCTTTGAAACTGAAGGTCAAAGAAAATTCATGAGTTCCAATTAAATTACCTCTGTGGCCTGGGGGTTTTGGGGGGCAATGGAGCCTGATCAATTACTTCCTCTTAGGGTCACAATCGCTTTCTCCAGAACTTCATAAAGGAGTATTTCTCCATGGAAAGATGAGCTGTCGCACTTCAAGGGGCAAGGTGGGGTGGGTGAGATGAGACACGGGGGTGGAAAAGCCTGAGGAAAACACAGGGAGGAAAAGGAGAGAGAGAGTTATTATAGTTGAGGACTTTTTCTTTTCCCTTAAAATTAGAGGAAGTACAAAAGACTCATCATGTATCATTCACATCTCTAAATACCTTAAAACTGTGATAATCTTACACGGAGATGGAGCTGTCGTTTTCTAAAACGTGTAATATAGTCTTTAAACTTGTAAACGGAATTGAGCAGAGTTAGACTTACGAAGCTAAAATTGGTGCACAGTGGATTTGGTACTACCGTCCTCAGACTCTTCCTCCTTTCCTGATGACCCTTTGGACGCCTGCAGCTAGGGAGAGTGGTTATCTAACCCTAACCCGAGCCCTTTATGAAGCTCTGGAGAAAGTGATTGTGACCCTAAGAGGAAATAATTGATCGGACGCCATTGCCGCCCCTGCAACCCCCAGGCCAACCAAGTAATTTCCTTGGAATTCATGAATTTTCTTTTCACCTTCCATTTGAAAGGTAAGACCAATCTAAACTATGGGTTGGACAGCTTCTGCAGTACATTACTTATGAGACTAGATGCTTCTTCCTAAGGCTTCTTAAAATTCTCAAGGTTTGAATTTCTATGAAAATGCTCATCCAAGCCAGATAGGATAGATCAAAACAGTGGGTTGCCCCAATCTTTCTTATATTTTAAAACAACCATGGCAACCACAAAAACCAATGGGTGCCTCCTCCATGCCATCTGTGTCAGAGTAGAACCGTGGTCCAGATGCCTTTCTTGTGCAGCTTCTTCAGAGGCAGATTGCCAGGCCTCTTTTCTAAAGCACTTCTGAGTGAACTTGAACCCCTACCCTCTCTGTAGCTTTGTTTCCCTGTTTTCTACAGCCATTTCTTACCAGAAATAATGCTATTTCTATAGAGAACCATTAAATTATTGAGAAGAGGATTTTAATAAGCTGTTTGCTCAAGTGTCCTGTTGCTATGCGTCAAGCATTGTGATAGTCACAGAGAATACGAATTGCCTATTGTGATCAATTAGGCAATAGAGATGCTGTATAAAGTTGTGTGGTAGATATTTACTAGGGATACAGAGAAGGTCTCTAGGAGCACAGATGAGAGAATTCGTAGCGAGCTAGGCTTGGCACAATTTGATGCCAGGTCTCTCTATTGAGCCTTCTCAAGTCTATAGTCTCCAGCCTTCTGGCATGGGGTATGGACCCTGAAGGAAGCCTTTTAGGAACTCTAAAATTATTTTTATCTTCAGCAAAATTTTACTTGTATGCTATGGCTCAATTATTTCTATACTGTATTGGATTGCCAGTCTCTGGAAGATAAATACTTTCCAGTGTTGTATACATTTGTTGAAACATCTCAATTATTCTGTCAATTTTGGGAGCCTTGTTTTTCAGTCATTAACTTCAATGCAGTTTGAACTTCTTCCTTCAATACCATGGGTTCTTCACCATATGTTACCTCCTGAAATAATTAATTGAGTATTGACCAATTCTTTATGCCACGGTGGCTGTGTATCCCTTCCATCTTTTAATACTTCCTACAGCATACAGTATTTTGCCTGTAGAATCCTTCAGTACTGCAACTTGAGCCTTGAAATTTTTCTTCAGTTCTCAGTTTGAGAAATGCTGAGCATTTTCTTTTTTCCTTGGTTCTTTCTAACACCAACTCTTTGCATATCTTATTATAATCCTTCATTGGAAGCTGGAGAAGCAGTCTAGTCTGTCAATTGTGTCATAGTCAGTGAGACCTCTGTGTGTGCGTGGCCTTCTGAAAATTCTGAGATTGCTGGGATTTCCTCCTTGGAGGCAGAAGATCTCTCTCTCTCTCTCTCTCTCTCTCTCTCTCTCTCTCTCTCTGTCCTCACTGCCTTGGAGATTCTACTGACAAGACTGCCTCCCTGCAAGACACTCCTGAATAGAAGCCACATGGACCTACCCTGATGCAGCCAGAACTCAGAGCTTAGAGAAATCACAGTGGAGACCCCTGCCAGCACTGAGATGCTTACACCACCACTGGATCCACAAGACTTCCCACCCACTGGCCTGTGGTCTTGCATTCAGCATCATTCCATGTGTTTCTTGAGTCTGAAGAAGACTTTATAGATTGGTGTTGGACTTATGGGCTAATATTGAACTTCTGTACTTGATCTGGATAGGGCTGAGTTGTTTCTTAATATTCAATTGCTCTTGTATATAAACTTTTTTCTTATACACAAAGGAATGTCTCTGAACTTGTTTCTCTAGTTTTCCCAGACTAACACAGCTATCTTCTGTCAAACATATATATTCCCGAGTAAAGGCTCACTCTCCATTCCATACTGATTCTGCCTGCATGTGTATTGTGCATCTACTCGTAGGTGACTGTTATTGCAGGATTGTGTACAGAGCAGTATTTATATATGCTGCCTTCAACATTTACACTCTTCCAGTGCCCTCTTTTACCATCATCTTATTTTCACAGACCTTTCCCTATTTTCTCCTCAACCCATATTAACATGTCATGTCGCTCCTCTACTCTGTAATTTACTTTGCTTTCTCTCTCATCCCTAGTAATCCAAGAATGTTTTTTATAGAAGTCTTTCCTTGGCTTTGTACAGTAGTGTTTTCTCTTTTTTTTTTTGGTGGAGATGCCGGGGATTGAACCCGGGGCCTCATACAAGTGTACAGTAGTGTTTTCATGCAACATTTGCCTGTTTGTGATCACCTAATTTCACTGAGTCCAATGTCCTCTTGGTTCCTGCATGTTATGAAGTATTTTGCAGATTCTTCGGTCATTCTTGAACACTGCATCGTATCCCATTTGGTTATGCACTGTAGCTTCTTTGCTCATTCTTCCTTGGATAAACATTTAAGTTGCTTCCATGGTTTTGCTACCACACACAGTGCTGTGATTGGATGACTGTTAAGGGGTCACAGAGTCAATTCCGACTCGTAGCAGCCCTGCATACAACAAAGCTACACCCTGCCTGGCCCTGTTTGCACCCATTGCTGCAGCCACTGCCTCAGTCCACCTTGTTGAGGCTGGCTTCTTTTTTGCTGCCCCTCTACCTTACCACACATGATGTCCTACTCCAGTGACTGGTCTGTGGTGATAGTTAACGCGTCCAAAGTTCATGGGACAAAATATTGCCATCCGTGTCTCTACAGAACATTCTGGCTGTGGTTCTTCCAAGGCAGATTTATTCTTTTGGCAGTCCATGGTGCTTCCCATATTATCCAACATCACAATTCAGATGCATTGATTATTCTTTTTTTTTTTTTTGGGGGGGGGGGCATCCCTGCCCTCAGGTGGTGGGAGTAGGAGGCCCAGCCTTTGCTCCGTGGAGCTGGAATCGAACCTCCATCCCAGTGCGCCACAGTCCCGCGCACAACCACATTGATTATTCTTTAATCTTCCTTATTGAGTAGCCAACTTTCACCTGCAAATGATGCAATGGAGAATAGCAGGGCTTGGGTCTGGCATAGCTTATTCCTTAAAGTAGCCCCCTGGCTTTCCCACACTTTGAGAAGGGAGCTTCTAAGGCAGTATCCTTAGCTCCCTTGACTGTCGCTTCATGAGCTTTGATTGTGGACTCAAGCAAGACAAAATTCTTGACTACTTTGAGCTTTTCTCCGTTTATTTATGGACCTGTTGATCACAGTTGTGAGGATTATTTATCCTTTTTTTTTAACATTGGATTTTAAACCTTGGGGAAGGCTGTAGTCCTTGATCTTCCTCAGCAAGTGTTTCAAAGTTCTCGCTTTCAGTAAGCATGGTTATTAATAAGCATTTCCTCCACGCCTGAGTCTTCTTCCTATAATATGAATTCTTCTTACTATCATCCAGCTTCTCTGATTACTTGCTCAGTATACAGATTGGATAAGTATGGTGAGAGGATACAGCTGGACACTCAATTTTTGTTTGATTTCTTTTTGAACACCCTTATTCTATTTTCATGAGTGTGTCTCTAACCATGTGCAGGCTCCACATGAGCACAATTAAGTGTCCCGTGCTGTAGTCAATATTCTTCTCGAGGGCTGTATCCCATGGCCTGCTCTTGGACAAGTCAGGTCTGCATGAGGAGAATCCCTGGAGGGCCCAACACCTTACGGCTGCCCAGGAACTGAGGCAGCAAGAATTTCCTTTCAGGGGGAATTGAGTGATTCATCTCCTGTTCATTGCAACCTCCAAATTCAATTGTGTGTATTTCTTTATCCTACCTCACCTCTCGGGTATTGACTTTAACTTAATACCGCTCTTGCCTTGGGGAGAGATTTGATCTTTCATAACTTGACAAAGGGCGCGTCATTCCCCTCCGTGTGCTCAGAATAAGTACTTCCTCAAAGGTTCTACTGTGAAGCTCTGGTTCTTCCTCAGCAGTTGACCTTTCCTGAGTGTGGACTGGGTCCTCAGAAAGGCCTCGGGGTGGGGAGTAATAGTGTGGAAAAATACTTGTTTTTCCTCAAATAGAGGTTGCGGTGTGTCTTGTGTTTCTGGTACCCACCTCTGTTCCAGACTTAATGCATCCTTGCGCTGATGTTTACAGGCTGCTTGTCCCTCCACTTTTGCTCCTGTTAGCAAGGCCTGAAAAGAACTGAGAGACCCTGGAAAGGGGGAAGATGCCCACATATGCTTCAAAGGAAGCCAGTTACAGCTTCTTCCGAGGGCCTGTCAGGATTCCCCTGGCCTGACCCAAGCCCTGTATGTTCAGTTGCCTCATATGCCTGTAAAGGTGGACATTGAATAAGGAAGACTGAAAAAGAACCAGTGCCTTTAGCTTGTGGTGCTGGAGAAGAATGGTGAAAAGCACCATGGACAATTTAATAGGAAAAACCAATCCTTTGCTTTGATTTGGAAGAAGTTAGGTCAGAGTGCTCCTTGAAGGCAAGGATGGCAAGACTCTGTGTTATGTACTTTGGACTTCAGGAGAGACCAGTGCCCGGAGCAAGGCATCATGCTTGGTGAAGTGGAGGGGCGCAGCAAGAAAGGAAGGTCCTCCCCTAGCATCTGGACCTGTGCCAGTGGGCTCAAGTCCAAGAGCAACCTTGAGGACGGTGCAGCAGCAGGCAGTGTGTGGTTGGGTTGTGCACAGGTTGCTTTGGGTCAGGACGGACTGAATGGCGGTAGCAACATCATTCCCACCTGATTGGTTAGGAACAAAGGTAGGCATTTCTCGTGTGATTCTTAAATATGCACTGCAGCTTTTGATTTACACAATTTGACGGTAGAATGCAGTGTGTTTATGGGTGGGGGGCAGTTCATGGACTTCTCAAAGCCCCTCTGAGAGCTGGATCAAGAACATGCCATAAGAGGTTCAAATACAGGGATGTACATAGGAGCATATATTTATAAGTGAGGATGGGGAAAGAGATTAATGTGTATACTTACAGGGTTAGTAGTAGGACAAAAGATGGGCATTGGACCTCCACTCAAGTATCTCCTTGGTTCAAGAACACTTTGTTCTATTGAATTGGCATTCCAAAATCTCACCTTTCCGACATGATCACTGAAGACAGATGTGTGCATAAGCAAAGGTGGTGAAGAAGCTGATGGTGCCCGGCTATCAAAAGATGGAGCATCTGGGGACTTAAAGGCTTGAAAGTAAACAAGCAGCCATCTAGCTCAGAAGCAACAAAGCCCACATGGAAGAAGCACACTAGCATGTGGAATCATGAGATGTCAAA
>PVJH01018077.1:0-46849 GCA_004026705.1 Nesogale talazaci | reverse complement strand
GGGGGGGGGTGTCACTGCCCTCAGGTGGTGGGAGTAGGAGGCCCACTTGAATGTTTTTGTATACTCACTAAAATACAAATAAACATATTTTGGGCTGAGCCCCGGTGGCATAGTGGTTGTGCATGGGACTGCGTCCCACTGGGTTGGAGGTTCAAATCCACCAGTAGCTCTCTAGGAGCAAGACTGGGCCTCCTACTCCCACCACAAGAGGGCAGTGATGCCCCCCAAAAAACAACAACAAAACAAAACAAGACATCTTTCTGATATTCTCTAATGATTCATCTCATCTGACTCAAGACCCACCTGATGTCAGCAATAATATTCCTCATTCTATGTCCTCTTTAAAATCCTGCTTGAGGGGAATTACTGGCAATTTTCTGTTGGTAATCTATCGCAACCATTGCTGAATGACTTCAGTAAAATTTTACTTGAATGTGATGTTAATTAAATTGTTTGATGATTTCCACACTCTCTTGTCACTTTTCTTTGGAATGGGCTAAAATATGGATCTCTTCTAGCTGGTTGACTAGGCTACTGTCTCCCAAATTTCTCGGCATAGATGAGTGAGGGCTTCTTGTGTATCATTGACTTGTGGAAACCAGGGCCTTTTTTTTTTTTTTTTGGCTAGTTCCTGCATTGCAACTTGGATTTCTTCCTTCAGTACCATTGGTTTTTATTTATTTGGTCCAGTGACTGTATTTATTTTCTCTTCTTTTGATGTTTCCTACATTGTTCAATATTTCCCCAGACTCTTTCATTATTACAACGCAAGACTTGCATTTTTCTCCAGTTCTTTCAGTTTGAGATATGCCGAGAGTGCTCTTTGTTTTAGTTTCTTGACTCAAGGTCTTTGCACATTTTATTATGATATTTTGTGTTCTTAAACTACTCTTTGAGATTTCCTGTTCCATTCTTTCATATAATAATTTCTTCCATTTGCTTTAGGTATTCTGTGATCAAGAGTAAATCTCAGAGTTTATTTTGACATCCACTTTGATCATTTATTTATTTTTTGCCTTTTTTTTTTTGGGGGGGTGTGCATCACTGCTCTCCGGTGGTGGGAGTAGGAGGCCCAGCCCCACTGCTGGAATTGAACCTCCGACCCAGTGAGCCGCAGTCCCGCGCATAACCACTACACCACCGGGGCTCAGCCCCCTATTTTTTGCCTTTTTTACAAATCATTTTATCAGGGACTCTTACAGCTCTCAGCACAGTCCATACATCCTTCCACTGTGTGAAGCACATTTGTATATATGTTGCCATCATTTCAAAACATTTTCTTTCTATTTTAACCCTTAGTATCAGTTCATTTCCCCCTCCACTTATCTTCCTGCCTCATGAACCCTTAATAATTTATATATATTTTTTCATGTCTTACACCAACTGCTGTCTCCTTCATCCACTTTTCTATTGTCTATCCCCCTGGGAAGGGGTTGTATGTAGATTGTTGTGGTCAGTACCCCATTTCTTCCTACACCTTCCTCTTACCCTCTTGATATCGCTATTCTCATTTTTGGTCCTGAGGGGTTTATATTACCTGGATTCCCTGTGTTTTGAGCTCTTATTTGTACCAGTGTATATGCTCTGATCTAGCCAAATTTATAAGGTAGAATTGGGATCATGACAGTCATGGGTAGAAAGGGGGGGGGGGAAGTTGCATTAAAGAACTAGAGAAAAGTTGTATGTTTCATCAGTGCTATACTGCACCTTGACTGGCTAGTCTCTTCCTTGTCACCCTTCTGTAAGGGGATGTCCAGTTGTCTACAGATGGGCTTTGGGTCTCCATTCCATGCTCTACCTCATTCACATTGATATGATTTTTTGTTCTGGGTCTTTGATGCCTGATATCTGATCCCACTGACACCTTATGATCACACAGGTTAGTGTGCTTCTTCCTTGTGGGCTTTGTTTCTTCTCAGCTGGATGGCCACTTGTTTGCCTTCAAGTCTTTAAGATCCCAGAAGCTATATCTTTTGATAGCTGGCACCATCAGATTTCTTCACCACATTTGCTTTTGCACCCATTTTGTCTTTGGCAATCGTGTTGGGAAGGTGAACATCATAGAATGCCAGGTTACTACAACAAAGTGTTTTGCATTGAGGGAGTATTTGAGTGGAGGGCCAATATCCATCTACTATCTTAATAAATATATAAATATATGTACAAAGATTGATTTCCCTATAATTATATATAAATATATTTATGTATGCACATGGCTGTATTTAGACCTTTATAAATGTCTTTTGCCTCTAAGTTCTTTCCTTTCTTTCCTTTTACTTTCTTCTTGTCCCACTATCATGTTTGACCTTCATTTGGGTTTCAGTAATTCCTCTTAGCTACATTGCAAGTCCAACAAGACACCCTCCTGCTCATTGATTTTAGATCACTTGTTGTTCTCTTGTCCCTACGTTTGTTGAAACCTCGATTGCTTCCCTCCTCCTCCCCCTCTCCCGGGTCATCCCCAGAACCATTGGTCCTTCTCCCCCACCTCTCTTTTAAGTTATGTTTTGTTTCTTCATGTATGATTAAAAAGCAACATTGTTTTATTGGCAAATACTGCATATATAGTACAATTCAATAAAACTAAGAAGATTTGTGCAATTATCATCACAAATTCAGAATATTTTCTTCTCATCCTCCTTATTGTTTTTACAAAACTTTTTTATTTTTATTTTTTTGGGGGCATCACTGCTCTCTGGTGGTGGGGGTAGGAGGCCCAGCCTTGCTGTTGGATTTGAACCTCCAACCCTGTGGGCTGCAGTCCTGTGCACAACCACTATGCCAATGGGGCTCAGCCCAACTTTTTTATTTTAATAAATCATTTTATTGAGTGTTCTTATAGTTTTTATAACAATCTATACATCAATTATATCAAGCACTTATGTACATATGTTGCCACCATCATTTCCAAAACATTTTCTTTCCATGTGAACCCTAGGTGTCACTCTTTATTCCCCCCCTTCCTCCCTCACCATTGTCATCCTTCTGAACCCTTGAAAATTTATAAATTATTTTTATTTTCATAGTTTACACTGTTCACTGTCTCCTTTCACCCATGTTTCTGTTGTTTGTCTCCCTAGGGAAGGGTTTCATTATTGTTAGAGTCCTATTTTCCCCATCCTTCCTGACATCCCCTTGGAGAATTATTAATCCAACTACTGTCTCTATAAATCTACCTCTTCTGGATTTCATATACAGAAAATCATACAAAACACAAACAGGAAGCAAACAAACAAATAATCAAAATTAAATAACAATGACTAAACACAGAAAAACCTCAATCAGAACGTAAGCAGAAGCTGAGCCCTGGTGGCGCAGTGGTTGTGTGTGGGACTGTGGCCCACAGGGTTGACAGTTCAAGTCCAGCAAGCAGCAGCTCACCAGGAGCAAAGCTGGGTTTCCTACTCCCACCAGGACAGTGATGCGGAAGAAAAAAAAAGCAGAAGATATTAAAAATGGAAACAATTTTAAAATGTTTCAAAAGGGAAAGCAAATGATAAGATATTGCATTTTAATATAACTACTTCCATAATACACTTTAAAGCGATCTTTGTCTGATAGCAAGGTTACTCACATCCCTCGACATTGGCACATGTATAATGTTCTTGATGTCAAATCACTCGCAGGTCATTTGTCATTAGTATTCAGTGAGTCATATCGATTCTTGAGATAGTTTCAGAATTCAGATGGGATACACTCAAGGTTGTATTTGGCTTTTGGCAATTTGTTTTAATTTTCTTCAACTTCAATCCTAACTTACATATTAGGAATTGGTCTTTTTCACACTTAACCCCTGTCCTTATTTGGGCTTATGATTTAGATCTTCTGCATTGCTTCTTCCTACAGATGCAGTCAATTTTTTTCAATTATTTTACTGGGAGCTCTTACAGCTCTTATAGCATTCCATACATCATTTGTGTCAAGCATATTTGTACACATGTTTCCATTTTCATTTCCAAATATTTTCTACTTGAGCCCTTGGTATAAACCCCTCTTCTGATGTAGTCAAGTTTATCTTTGTGTATCCTTGTATGGATATTATTCTATCATAGATAGCATTGTACTCCAAGGTAAATCTATGACTGTCCTTTCTGACCATGAATGTGACACTATTCCTTTTGAATTTTTCATTCCCAGCATAATAAATCTAATGACTGTCTGACCAATGGCCAATTCCAGTTCATTTCAGCTTACAAATGCCTAAGAAATAAATCTTTTTGAATTCCATTTAATTCTTGATGACTTCTGATTTGTCTTGATTCATATTTAGTATATTCCTTGTTTGATTAATAATAGCTGTTTGCAGCTGTTTCTTTTCAGTTTGAGTCATACCCCATCAGCAAATGACTCCATTCATGTCATTATGGTCAATGTTACTTTTAGAAAACATCTTTTCTGCACTCAGATTTTAAGTACCTTTTAACCTGAGGGGATCACCTTTGACACTGTATCTGGCAATGTTTCACTGCTATTCATAAGATTTTCAGTGGCTAATCCTCCAGAAGTGGATGATCTATTCCACATTCATAGTCAATAATTTGTTATATAAAGTTCTAATTATAACTGTAGAAGGAAATTGAAGAAAAACAACTTACAATGAATAATGTATTTAAAGAATTTTTTTTCTGTTGTAACTTGAGGGGGCATTTTACATTTCAGACCATCAATTTGGCATTCAACAGATAAATCACTTATTGTTGCCCCTCTCCCCATAGTCTATCACCCCTCTTTCTCACTCTTGTGATCCTCCATCCTCCCTTTCACCCAAGTCAATACCCGGCACCCCTCTGGTTCATTGTTTCATGTATCATCCCTCCCTTGCCATCTACCCCTCCAAAATCTGTTCACATCTAACATTTCTCTTATGTTTTATCTTCATATTAGTCAGCTTATACACTATTTGTCTTCTTGTGATTGGCTAATTTTACTCAGCATAATGATCATCAGGCTTGTCCATACTATCAGATGTCTTGTGCTTATATTATTTTTCTTTTTTTCTTAGCAATACATCATATTCCATTGTGTGTATGTACCAAATTTTCTTTTTTTTTTATTTTTTTTAATTTTTTTTAATTTTTTTTAATTTTTTTTTAGGCATCACTGCCCTCAGGTGGTGGGAGTAGGAGGCCCAGCCTTTGCTCCTGGGAGCTGGAATTGAACCTCCAACCCAGTGGGTCGCAGTCCCGCGCACAACCACTACGCCACCAGGACTCAGCCCGTACCAAATTTTCTATATCCCTTTATATAGTGATGGGCTTGGGCTGTTTCCAGTTTCTTACTATTGTGAATAGTACTGCATTGAACATGGAAGTTCCTCTGTTTGTGCTGTTTTTTATTTCTTTTTTTTATGTCAGATATTGTATTATTGCTATTCCTAATGTTTTCACTAGACATATAAACCATTTCCTTTATTTTTTTCACAGTTAAATATCTTTTAAAATGAGTTCTGTAATCACAATCCCACATTGCTTGCTTTCACCCACTGTAACTCCTACTCCCCCACCCCTGCAACTCCTATAAACCCTTGTGTCAGTTATCTCTCGGCATCTATTCTTTCTTCTTTTGTTTTGTTTTGTTTTTTAGGCATCACTGCCCTCTGGTGGTGGGAGTAGGAGGCCCAGCCTTTGCTCCGTGGAGCTGGAATCGAACCTCCATCCCAGTGGGCCGCAGTCCCGCGCACAACCACTACGCCACCGGGGCTCAGCCTGCATCTATTCTTTCTGTGCATCACAAACTGGAAAGCCCACCAGAAACAATAGAGCGCAAAATAAAGTGTGAAGGATGCACTAATAATAATATAAAGATAAAAATATGAATAATGAGTAAGAAAGAAAAGATGACCACCAATATGTAAAAAGTTAGGGAAGAGAGTTTTGTGTTGAAGCAAGGAAGAAATACTTTCACCTACAACAAATTGAGGTTGGGTCAAGAGAGAGGTTAATTGACCAAGTACTAAGTTCGATCCAGCATAATCAAGATTATGTTATTTCTACCTGATAGTAAACTGCGTGAGACCCTTTCCTGTGGCTAGTCTTACTAATTTAGGGTATGTTCCTTGCAGAGATATGGTTGGATCCTATGGATTTCTTTTTTCCTAACTCATTCTATTGGGGGCTTGTATAACTCATCACAATCCATGGGTATTCACTGTGTCAAGGTCCTACGGGATTTCCAGTCCCAGTTGTTTTGAGATGGCCTCATGTCCTTTCCCCATGGTTGGGCAATTGTGTGCTTCCATAGAGGAATTAGACTAGGAGACATAAGGAAGGAGTGAGACGCTCGCACGTGACGCAGAATCATTGTTTAGCAAGTTAGGAAGACAGATGGATTCAGACCAATGTACAATCAGGCGATTTAGACATTAGCAGCACAACTGTCAGGATGCGTGTTTCTTAAGTGGTGAAGAAATTTTGGTAAAATCTTTTAAAAAATACTTTTATTAGGGGCTCTTACATCTCTTATCACAATCCATACCTTCCTCCAACGTGTCGAGCACATCTGTACATATGCTTCCATTATCATTTTCAAAGCATTCTCTTCCCACTTGAGCCCCTAATATCTGCTCCCCATTTTTCCCTCTTCTTGCCCTGCTCTCCCTCCCTAGAAGCCCTTGATAAGTTATAGATTTCCCCTCCCATATCATCCATCGTCTTCCATCGCCCCTCCTCCAATTTTCTGTTATTCGTCCCCTGGGTTCTAGTTTAATCCTGGTAAAGTCTTAAATTAAACAACGTGCAGGGTTGAGCCCCGGTGGCGTAGTGGTTGTGCACGGGACTGCGGCCCACTGGGACGGAGGTTCAATTCCAGCAGTGGGGCTGGGCCTCCTACTCCCACCGCCGGAGAGCAGTGATGCCTCCCCCAAAACAAAACAAAACAAAAAAACGTGCATCTTTTGCTTCACATGGATTTGGCATTCTGGGAAAATTGAATTCATTTATTATATTTATTTACCTGTGACAGTGGCTTACTTCACCTCCCAAAACAGTTGCTATCAAAAGTTTGCTCTCAGGGCTGAGCGCCGGTGGCGTAGTGGTTGTGCACAGGACTGCGGCCCACTGGGATGGAGGGTCAATTCCAGCAGTGGGACTGGGCTTCCTACTCCCACCACTGGAGAGCAGTGATGCCCCCTCACCCCCCCCCCAAAAAAAAAAAAGTTTGCTCTCTCTTTGTTTCTGTTGCCCTGGATCCTTTGTCTGGTTTCTTGGGACTTGAGCTGGTTGCCTGCCATGAAGCTTGCTGCTACTGGATTCATCTTATGTGACCTCCACTGGCCTACGGGCTGCCTGCCTCCTGGTTCATCCTCCTTAGTTCCTGCCTTACTCATTCATATTTTTATCTTTATATCATGCAGCTGCACGAATCTGGAAAGGCCTCCAGTTTAGCATCTAACCCATGAACTTGAATCTATAACTGTGTGACCACTTCTTTGATACAAATTTCTTTCTTTCTTTCTTTTTGTGGGGGGCATCACTACAAATTTCTTTTCTTTGTTTGGTTTTGATTTGTTATTTTTTTGGGGGGAGGCATCACTGCCCTCTGATGGGAGTAGGAGGCCCAGCCTTGCTCCTGGACAGCTGCTGCTGGATTTGAACTGTCAACCCTGTGGACCACAGTCCCGCACTCAATCACTACGCCACCGGGGCTCAGACCCACAAATTTCTTTCTTATACATAAATGAGTATCACTGATTCTACTCTCTATAAAACAGCCTAACAGAAGTAGAAATCATTTGTATAACCCAGGGACATTATTTTTGTACAAGATACATGCTGTTGAGTCAGTTTTGAATCGTGGTAACCAGAGGGATGACAGAACAAAACACCGCCCTGTCCAGTGCCATCCTCACAACTGTTGTTAGGCCACTGTGTCAATCCAGTGCATCAAGGTCTCCCTCTGTTTAACGCCCCTCCATTTCCCCATGCATAATGTCCTTTTCTATGAACTGGTCTCTCCAGATCACATGTCCAAAGTATGTGAGAGTAAGTCTTGCCATCCTTGATACTAAGGGTCATTCCGACTATACTTCTTCTAAGACTGCATGTTTTTCTTTTGGCAGTTGATGGTACTTTCAATATTTTTCTCCATCAACATAATTCGCATGCACAGATTCGTCTTCAGTCATCCTTATTCAATGTACAACTTTCACATGCATATGAGATCATTGACAATACCATGGTTGGGAAAAAAAAGAAAATACCATGGTTGGGTCAGGCATACTTTAGTCCTCAAAGTAGAAGCCTTGCTCTTTAAAAAGATCTGATGTAGCTGATTTACTTGGTGCAATGGCTTGTTTGATTCCTGACTGCTGCTTCTATGAGCCTTGATTGTGGATCCAAGAAAGATAAAATTCTTCATAACTTCAATCTTTCCTTCATTTATCACAATGCTATCTATTAGACCAATTGTGAATGTTTTGATTTTCCTTACATTTAGTTGTAAGCCATATTGAAGGCTGCAATTCTTGATCTTCATCAGCAAGTGTTTCAATTCTTCCCAACTTTCTTCAAGTCAGTTTGTGTTATCTGTATATTGAAGTTTGTCAATATGCCTTCCTCCAATCCTGAAACTGTATCCTTTTTCATATAGTCCAAGTTACATGTGGTGAATCATAAAAGTATTTTTCACCTAATAAATATCTAGGGGACATTTAGAAGTTATTTGTGATATGTGAATTTCCTTGACATTCAAGGTGGGCCTGTGTATTGAAAGTTATCATGCACCCCTTTTTCCCATCCATTAAATGCCAGTGAGGTCATCTAATTATGGCAATGACCCAAAAGTTTTCACAGATTTCCCTGACAGGGAATATTCATGGTGGTTAAGAGCCCTGATTCTGAAGATAGTACTGGGTTCAAATGTTTAAGTTTGCTCCTTTTGTCTGTTCAGTTGCTTAAACTTCCTTTTCTTAACCTGTGAAACAGGGGTGGGATACTTGGCACACACTATTTATAAAAGTCCTAATTCATTTGATGTACGAACTGTTATGAGGGCTCCCAATAAAATGATTTTAAAAAGTCCTGATTCATGAAAACGCCACATGTAAGACTTTCGATAGCTGACTATCTGGAAGTAGATTGCCAGCACTTTCTTCTAATGCTCCTCTCGGTGGACTTGGACCTCCACGCTGCAACCTTTAACCATTTATGCCACCCGGGGCTCTAACAACAAATTAGACTCATTAGTTAAAAATAGTTATGTGTGCTATTTGGGAGGCTACAAGTGATGATGAATTCCTGAAAATATGCATCTTCAAAATCACTTACTGCTCTGTGTTTCTGTACAGAAGTCCAGAGAAGGAGCTGGTTTGCTGAAAATTATGCTATTTAACTAAGAAGCATTCATTACAAAAGATCTATCACTTATATTTACTACATGGTAGAGCCTGCCGTAATCACAGTGATGTATTAGCTTTTTAATATTTCAAATCAGTACTCTGCAATAGGTGATATCATTATTTCTTCTTTTTCAAAGGAGGAAACACATGTACAGAAAGTAGGAGTAGCTTGACCAGTGTCACACAGTAAATTCCTGGGATTTGTACCAAAGATTTCTTGCTTGAGTTTTAATTTTACTTAATTTATTATTTATTTCAAATCATTTTATTGGGGGCTCTTATAGCTCTTATAACATTTTATCCATCAATCGTATCAAGCATATTTTTCCATATGTTGCCATAATTTTCAAAATGTACAGGCAGTATTGTACAATTACTACCACAATTCATCTCAAAACATTTTCCTCCTTCCTAAATTCCTTGACATCACCTCCCTCCACCTCAACCCTGACTCAAGTTTTTATACTTACCCGTTTAGTGTGTGTGACTATTAACTTGCAGCAGAGCCAAGGCTAGAGTCTTGGACAACTGATTTCATTCTAGCATCCTCTCACTGCCAGGCTAACTGTATTGTGGGCAGGATCCCATACTGTCTTGAATCTCTGAGCACTAAGAACTGTACCACAATCAGATGCCAATTTCTTTTTTTTTTAATTAACTGATCATTTTAATTTATATATCTACTTGTTTATTGATTTTTTTTGGGGGGGGGTGGAATCACTGCTCCCCGGTGGTGGGAGTAGGAGGCCCAGCCCCACTGCTGGAATTGAACCTCCGTTCCAGTGGGCCGCAGTCTCGTGCACAACCGCTATGCCACCGGGGCTCAGCCCTGTTTATTGAATTTTATTGTAAATTAGGGGAAGGGTTACAGAACAGATGATCAGTGCTATGTTAAACAATCAACTCATTCATTTCACGCCCCTCAACCTACTGCTGCTGATCCCACGTCCTTTTGTGTTTCCTGTGTCCATTCCTGCTTCCTTCCTCATCCTCTGCCTCTGGGGAAATTTTACCTTTTTCATCTTAAATAGTCAATTATTCTAACATGGGGAAGGTTTAGTTCCAGGCCTGAAGGGTGACAAAGGGTCATAATCTTGGGGTATCCCACCAGTCTCTATCTAATATATAATCCTGGTTTCTTATATGAGTTTGAGTTCTGTTCTACATTGCCCCCTGATTCTATCAAGGACCTTCTAATGCGATCTCATTTAGAGCATGTGATAGGGGTAACTAGGTACCATCTGTTTTTCTGGTCTGGGGGTCATACAGGTCAATGTGTGCATGGTCCATTAGTCCATTGGACTGGTTGTTTCCTTTATCTTCTTATTTTCATCACACTTCTTTCTTGTGCATGACTGTTCGTGTCAAGGCTCTAGATTCCAGACTCGAACTCACCGAGCGGCCCTAGAGAACCCTTAGAGAGACATGTGTTTGAGATCACTCCATCACTCTTTCACGGAAGGGAAGTAGTTCTTTTCTCATGGTGGATGAGGTTACCTGCCACAAGCCAAGATTGACTTGACAGCCGTGGGTTCTATTTTGTTTGGGAGAGGCTTGGCCAGCACAATCTGAGTTTGCTGCAGAGGTGATTGAAGTAAATGAAAGGAATGAGGATGTAGTGAGTTGCAGTAAATTATTTCCAACTTCCCTTCGGACCCCGCGCTTCGGCACGCTATCCCCGCCCCTCTGGGGATGGGAAAATGGCTGTCAGTTTGCTTTCCCACCGTTTCATTTGCAGCAAGCTGCCGCAGTTGTGGGGCAGCCACAGCTTAATTTGAAACATTGGGCTCTGCCTTCCTGAAGCAAATAGGCCACGCTGTCTAGGCCTGCATCAGTATTCTCTGCAGTCCCCTGACAGCTGCTCACGCCGGCTGCCTCAACCTGCACTGACCTCATCTTCTCACACAGAGCATACAAGGATTTGGAAAGAATTAGTTATATTAGTGGCTCCCTGAAATA
Organism: Nesogale talazaci; assembly: GCA_004026705.1. Lineage (NCBI taxonomy): Eukaryota > Metazoa > Chordata > Mammalia > Afrosoricida > Tenrecidae > Nesogale > Nesogale talazaci. The sequence goes on along the minus strand of PVJH01018077.1, from coordinate 35,556 downwards.
CTCCATTCACTTGTGATATGACAAATATTTCAGCCATTAGGATCTCTCTGTCTCTTATCATCTTAAATGCACTCACTTACATTCCAAATCACTACTTAATTTAAAAAGCCTATTTGTTAAGATTGTCACAGGCCCAGGGAAAAGGAGAGACAGACACTCACTCAGCTCAGGCTGGAATCGAATCAGACTTGGAACTTTGATTGAATCTTTCTCCCCAAGACTTTATGCTCAGTCAGGTACAGGCTGAATACTTAGGAAGCAGCAGAGACTTAAAGGGAAACCCACACCACAGAGATTTCTAAGCTCTGCGATGAAGTGGCCATGAGGCAAGGTAAACCTGGGGAAATACTTTATTATTCAGTGTCTTCATGTTCCCTGCTCCCAGATGTAATCAATTTTTCTTGAACCCTTAATATATGCTATATATAATGGAATAGGTGCAGAGGACATAAAGATGAATGCATTATCTCCCTATGTTCCAAGTGTTCTCAGTTTACTGTCAATAAACCAAATCTACTGCAATCAAGCCAATCCCATCTCACAGTGACCCCATGTAGGGCTTCCAAGACTGCAAGTCTTTGTGGGAACAGACAGCCTCATCTTTTTGCTATGCAGCAGGTGGCATATTTGCACTATGGATTAGCAGCCCAACACCTAACCCACAGTGCCACCGGGGATTTTTTTTATCAGTAATAAATACTGAGCACTTATACTTGCTTGCCATTATGCTAAATAGAGAGGCAGTGGTGACTCCACAGTAGGACTCTTACTTTTTTTTTTTTGGCATCACTGCCCTCTGGTAGGAGTGGGAGGCCCAACCTTACTGCTGCTGGATTTGAACCGCCAAGCCAGTCGGCCACAATCCCATACTCAACCACTATGCTACTGGGACTCAGCCAGAGCTCTTACTTTTAAAACAAAAGTTCAGGTTTAATTCCTGACCTGTGCACCTTGTGGGTAGCCACCACCCATCAGGGGAGGTTTGCCTGTTGCCATGATGCATGTTTTAGCAGAGCTTCCAGATTAAAGCATTCTAGGAAGACCAGTCTAGTGAGTCGTTTCTGAAAACCAGTCAATATAATCTCTATGGATCACAGCAGTTCCATTTACAGCCAATCATGGAGATGCCACAGAACCAGGCAGCACTTCATTCCATTGTGCTTCAAGTTGCCAGAAGTCAGGGCCAACTCAATGGATGCTAACAACAACTCTGTGAGATTTTATCCATTGCTTTCATTTAATTCACTCTGGCATTGGGGTGCTAACTACAAGGTCAGAAGTTCAAAACCACCATCTGCTCTATGGGAGAAAGAGGAGGATTTCTACTCCCATAAAAATGTACAGACTCATACGCCAGAGTGGCAGGATCAACAAACAGAGGTCTAGCAGATTACTATACACACCAGACAAGAAGGTCACAGAAGAGGCAGTTTAAAAGGTAGTACTCTCGATATGTAAACTCCTTGCGAATAAAACTTTTTTGGGAAAAAAAGGCAGGACTCTTTACAATAGCCAAGCACAAATTGAAATATCTAGGGATATATCTGACTAAAAAAACCAAGAGATTTGTATGAAGAAAATTATAGAACACTATTACAAGAAATGAAGAGTGATCTCAACAGATGGAAGAATATCCCATGCTCATGAATTAGAAGACGCAATATAGTAAACATGCTATTTCTGTCGAGACCACTATATAAGTTTAATGTTATCCCAATATGAATACCTCATCCTCCTTCAAAAACTGGGGAAAACTGGTCAACTTCACATGGAGAGAGAAGAAACCCAGAACTAGCAGAGAATGCCTCAAGAAAAAGTACAAAGTCAGTGGACTTGCGTATTATAGAGCCACAGTGGTTAAAACAGAGTGATACTGGTATAATGAGAGATAGTTAGACCAGTGGTAAACAGCTGAAGGCCCAGAATTAAAAACATCAGTATACAGGCAACCGATTTTTGAGACGGGTCTGAAAAGTATCTAACGGGAAATGGATAAAATATCAAATGGGAAGCAGATGCCCTCTTCAATAAGTGATGCTAGAAAAAATGGATATCTACCTGCAGGAAAATGAAGCAAGACCTCAAAAGAATAAACTCAAGGTGTATCGCAGACCTTGAGGTAAAACTCCAAACTATTAACTTAATTAATGAGGGAATTGGGACAAAAGTAAGGGCCTTGGCAAGGGGAACACATAGGCTTCCAGAAATAGGGAAGGATATAAATACAGAGAAGTAACAAATTGAGTAGTGGGATATACTGAAGATAAATCACTTGTGTACATTGAAAGAATTCACCAAGAGAGTAATAAGAGAGCCCACAGACCGGGAAAACATTGTAAGTAATGATACATCAGACAAAGGCCTTATTACTAAAATCTACAATTCTTTTTTTCCCTTTTTTTTCTTTTCACATCACTGCCCTGGTGGAATATGAAGCTCAGCCTTGCTCCTGGAGAGCTGCTGCTGGATTTGAACTGTCAACCCTGTGGGCTGCAGTCCCGCATACAACCACTGCGCCACCAGGGCTCAGTTAAAATACGATTCTGTTTTTTTTTTTTTGGCATCACTGCCCTCAGGTGGTGGGAGTAGGAGGCCCAGCCTTTGCTCTGTGGAGCTGGAATTGAACCTCCATTCCAGTGGGCCGCGTCCCATGCACAACCACTACGCCACCGGGGCTCAGCCTTTAAAATACAATTCTTTACAAGCTTTTAATAAGAAAAAAATTAACTGCCCACTAAGGAGGTGGGCAAAGAACCTGAACAGAAGTTTCACAGGACAGAAATCTGAATGGCCAAGAAACATATACGAAAATGTTCCCAATCATTAAACACTAGAGAAATGCAAATTAAAACAACTATGAGATACCACCTACACCCTCAAAGATAGCCCAGTTAAAAAAAATCACAAGGTACATACCTGTAGGTATGTACAGCCATTATGGAAATTGCTTTGGCGATATCTAAAACAGATGGAGATTAAGCTACCATATGACCCAGCAATCCCCTACAGGGCGTATACCCAGAAGAGGCAAGAACAAACCACCATCAGACATCTTTGCTTCAATGTTCATCATGGCACAGTTCACAATTGCAAGGAGTTGGAAACATCCCAAATGTCCATTAACAGACAAATGGATCAAAAAGCTGTGGTAGATACATACAATGGAGTCCTGCGCATCCCTAAAATGTGGTGATAAGTGCTTTAAGCACATCACTGCATGGGAAGAACTGGAGGAAATTATGCTAAGTGAAGTAAGCCAAGCACAAAAGCACAAGTACAACATGATCCCGTTGAGGTAAGCTTAAAAAAAATGCAAAGGGGGCATGGGGAAAAGGCTACTGTATATAAACATTTCCGAGGTGAGGTCAGGTAGTATGGCAGGTGCCAGATCAAATCCAGGCATACATATGGTAGCCACCTAAGAAGGGGGCGGGTAAGAAATGGGTAGCAGGGCACTAACCCACACAAGGGGAGGACATTGTTCATTTCTCCACAAGAAAGATTTCAAACCGATGCTCCGGCATGAAGTAGGGAACCAGTAGAGAGGTCTGAGGGGCCAGGCCAATCCCAATCCCCCAGAAGAAATTACTTCAGAGGGCAGTATTGACGCTGCAACTCAGGGAGAGGAACATTTCTGAACAGAGCACACAGGAGCAAATGAAGGGGGAGGAGGAGAGAGTGGAGCACCTTCTGGCCCTCTAATTCTTGAGAATGATATCCCCGCTCAAAGCAGCTAATCCACAGAGAAGACCATATGGCCAGCCCCACTAGGGGACATGACATTCCTCACTGACCCATCGCCCTATGGGGGATGACACTGGAGACCCAGTGTGGGAATTGTGCCTGATCTGATCCCACCACACCGAGGCAAAACACTAAGAGTGTGCAACAGAGCAGCAAGGGGAGCAGAGCAAGGAAGTCCCAAGGGAGTATCAAAAATAGACTTTGGGGCCAGGGTATGCCACCCCTTCAGTCTCGGGGGAAAACACTCCAAAAGGTCAAAGCTTTTCTTCTTTGTTTTTTTTCCTGTCATTGGTTTTTGTTTGTTTGTTTGTTGTTGTTGTTGTTTTGTTTTGCTTTGTTTTGCTGTCTTGTTTTTGTCCATGTTATTATTTCTGCAGGTCTATGTAGATAAGATAGGCTGGATAAACAATCTGGAGGAGAAAGCAACAGGACCTACGATTTCGGCTGGACATGAGAGAGGGAGGTGGGGGAAAGAAAGTGGTTTTAACAAACCCAGGGATAAGGGAACAGCAAGTAATCCAAAATCGGCGAGGAGGAGGATGTAGAGGCTGGATGGACTTGATCGAGGGCAATGTAACCAAGAAGAATTACTGAAACCCAAATGAAGGCTGAGCGTGATATTGGGGCAAGAAGAAAGTAAAAGGAAATACAGGAAAGAAGTAGGAGGCAAAGGGCATTTATAGTGGTCTAAATAAAGGCATGTACATATGTAAATATATTTAAATATGAGAACCAGGAAATAGATCTATGTACATAGGTTTAGTATTAAGGTAGCAGATGGACATTGGACCTCAACTCAAGTAGTCCTTCAATACAAGAATATTTTGTTCTATTAAGTTGGCATTCCATGATGCTCACCTTCCCGACAGGATAGCTGAAGAAAAAGTGGGTGCATAAGCAAATGTGGTGAAAAAAGCTGATAGCGCCCAGCTGTCAAAGAATATTGCATCTGGGGTCTTAAAGTTGTAACAAGTGGCCATCAAGCTCAGAAGCAACAAAGCCCTGTGGAAGAAGCACACCAGCCTGTGTGACCACGGGGTGTCAAAGGGATCAGGTACCAGACATCAAAGAACAAAAAATTAAATCATTATGAATGAGGGGGAATATGGAGTGGGAACCCAAGACCTCTCCTTAGACAACTGGACATCACCCTTACAGAATGGTCGTGGGGAGGATATGAGGCACTCAGGGTGCACTGTAGCAAAGATAAAGCATGCAACTTTCCTCTAGTTCTTAAACGCTTCCTCGCCCCACCACTATCATGATCCCAATTCTACCTTATAAATCCAGCTAGACCAGAGGATGCACACTGGTACAGATAGGAACTGGAAACACAGGGAATCCAGAACAGATCATCCCTTCAGAACCAGTGCTGAGAGTGGCGACACCGGGAACGCGGAGGGAGGGTGGGGTAGAAAAGGGGAACTGATTACAAAGATCTACATATAACTTTCTTTCTGGGGGATGGACAACAGAAAAGTGGATGAAGGGAGATATCGCACAGTGTAAGATATGATAGGATAATAATATATAAATTATCAAGGGTTCATGAGGGAGAGGGGAGTGGGGGAAAGAAGAGAATAATGAGGAGCTGATACGAAGGGCTTAAGTAGAAAGTAAATATTTTTAAAAAGCAAATATTTTGAGAATGATGGCAACAAATGTATAAATGTGATTGACACAATGGATGTTAGCATAGATTGTGACAATAGTTGTATAATCCCCCCAAAAGACGTAAATACTGACATAGAGTATATATGTATATATTGTGATTAGAGCTGTATGAGTCCCCAATAAAATGAATTTTTTAAAAAAGAGCTCATACCAAGGACTCAAGTAGAAAATGTTTTGGAAATGATGATGGCAACATGTGTATAATTGTGCTTGATACAATTGATGTATGGAATGCTATAATTGCTATAAGAGTCCCAGTAAAATGATTAAAAAAAATAAAGAACAAAAAGTAAAAAGAACCCCCCCAAAAAAGACAGCAGCCCCCCCCAAAAAAAACGGGTCATAGGGGAAAAGCTACTATATACATACATCCCTGGGGTGAAGTCCAGCAACTGTGGCAGTGACCAATCCCAATCTAAATAAGAGGAGAAAAGGAAGAGAAAAAAAACAAAGCCATGGGGGCTGAGCCCCAGTGGTGTAGTGCTTGTGCGCGGGACTGCGGCCCACTGGGACGGAGGTTCAATTCCAGCAGTGGGGCTGAGCCTCCTACTCCCACCACTGGAGAGCAGTGATGCCCCCCCCCCCAAAAAAAAAAAAAACACAAAACAAAGCCATGGGGAGGAGAGGGGCAAGAGGAGCAGGGCACTAACCCATGAAGGGGAGGGTCTTGTTTATCTCTCCACAGGAGAGGGAGAGAGAGACCAGGCTTCAATCTGGTGTGCCAAGACTTGAATACAACATACTGGCATGTATTAGGGAACCATTAGAGGGGTTCCGGCCCCCATCCCAACTATGTGGACACCCCAAACCCTCAGAAGAATGCACTTCAGAGGACTGCACTGGGGCTACAGCTTAGGGAAAAGGGTGCTTTGGATTGGAGCACACAGAAGAAACCCAAGGGGATAGAGAATGAGGAGAGGATATCCTGGCCCACCAAGCCCCACGGATGATGTTTCTGCTTGGAGCAGACAATGCATGGGGAAGACCCCAGGGCTGGCCCCACCACTGAACACAGCATCCTGCACTGAACCATGATGCTGTTGTGGATACACAGTGTGGGAATGGTGCATGGGTCTGGCCCCATCACACTGGGGCGAGGCACTGAGGGCATGCAACAGGATGGGATAGGTATCTGGCATCTAAGAACCAGAATACAACCATACTCAAAGTGAATTGGGGGTGGGGTGGGACAGGGACAGTACATGAGACCCAAAGTCCATCTGTAGACAATTGAACATGCCTTCATAGAGGGGTCACAGGGAAGAGATGAGCCAGTCAGGGTGCAGTATAGCATAGATGAAACACACAACTTTCCTCTAGTTCTTTGATGCTTCCTTCATGACCTCAATTCTACCTTACAAATCAGATTAGACCAGAATATGCACACTGTTACAGATAAAAACCTGAAACACTGGGAATCCAGGTTAGATAACCCCTCAGGGTCAACAAGGAGAGTAGAGATACCAGGAGAATTAGGGCAGGGTAGAGAGGGAAAGGGGGAACCAGTCACAAGGATCAAACTAGAACCACCACCCAGGGGATGAATAATGGAAAAGTGGGTTAGGGATGATGGAGGATGATGTAAGATATGGAAAAAAATAATCTGTAATTTATGTGGGAGGGTGAGTGAGGAAGAGATGGGGAAGAAATAGTGAGCTGATATTAGGGGTGCAATTGGGAAGAAAATGCTTTGAAAATGATGATGGTGGCAGCATATGTGCAAATGTGCTTGAAACACTGAAGGAATGTATGGATTATGACAAGCGATGTAAGAGTCCTCAATAAAAGCATCTTTTTTAAAAAAAATTACAGACTCTAAAACTCACCAGGGCAGTTCTACCCTGTCCTGCAGGATCACTATGAATCTGAATTGACTCAATGGATATGATCACAGTCTTATGATGCAGTTGTCTCACATACTTTGGACACATTATCAGGAGAGTCTAGTCCCTGGAAAAGGACATCATACTTGAGAAAGTTGAAGGTTGGTGAAAAAGAGGAAGATCCACAACAAATTAGATTGACACAGTGACTGCAACAATGGTCTCAAACATAGCAATTGTGAGGATGCTGCAGGACCACCAATGTTTTATTCTATTGTGCATAAGGTCACTTAAGAGTCCCAACCAACTGGACTCTACCAAACAACAATAACAGCAATCATCTTATGCCTTAGGTACTTTATTTTATCCCCCCTTTTTTTGGGGGGGGGGGCATCACTGCCCTCAGGTGGTGGGAGTAGGAGGCCCAGCCTTTGGTCCACAGAGCTGGAATCGAACCTCCGTCCCAGTGGGCCGCAGTCCCACCACAACCACTACGCCACCAGGGCTCAGCCCTTATCCCCCTTTTATGAATGAGGAGATTGAAGTTTAGAATGAGGTTTTTAAAACATGGCTCAGTTTATAGAGTTTCTACATAGCAGAGCTAGGATTAAATTCTAGCCTGTTTTACTCTTTAACTTGTGTTGAGCATTGTTTCATCAAATAAAACTTCCTTTGTAAAATCAGTAAATCTGAAGTCTTCAGAACAGATTGTGTGCTGTAGATAAATATATGACATGACCAAGATGTCAATATCTCTCTGGGTCTGCAACAGGGGAACAACTTACTGTCCATTAGAGATAAGGACTGAGGGAATTAGTTATGCCTGTCTTCACTGCCTATCAAGGATACATCAGAAACCTGGTCTATTGATTCTATCTCTTGTTTTTCCTTAGTTAGGTCTCATTTTCTTTCACTGAGGTGTGTGTGAAGCTGGGTTTACTAGAGAAACAAATCCAGTGATACTCACATAGTGTTTTTTGGACCATAAGATACACCTGACCATAAGACAAACCCAGTTTTTAAAGTAGGAAAACAAGAAAAAAATATTCTGAACCAAATAATACCAGTATCCTAAAATGTTCTACGGTACCTTCGACCTATAAGACACACCTTTGTTTTTTCCCCCACCTTTGGGAGGTTAGGGGGAGGGGAAGTGCATTTTATGGTCCAAAAAAATACGATATGTGTAAGAAAGAACTTTATATCAAGAAGTAATTGTATATCAGGAAAACATTGAAGCCTAGTCCAATTAAAGTCCATAAGTCTGAAACTTTGGATTTTTAAGTCCCTCTTTGAACTCACCCAACCACATACAATGATGTAGAAGGCAGGAAGCTCACAGGCTGGTTGGTGAAAAGTCTTGTGAATTCAACGCCAGGGGAAGCATCACAGGGCTGGTGCAGGTCTGAGCGTGGTTCGCCATCATGAAGGTGAAGGCAGAGAGAGAGAGAGAGAGTGTGCCCCCTCCAGTAAGCCATTGATCTCAGTGTCATCGCCAAATATAGTCATCAATCAGTGACTTGATTGACAGAATACTTCCATCTGTATCTTCTTGCAGGTGTCATGTTGGCACAAAAAAACTTAACCACCACAGTCTATTCCTTTCCAACTTGACATTTGTACATAATTAATTAGCCAGATATTTTTTTTGGTCGTGGGAGCTACCCAGCGCTGCTCCTGAGAGCTGCTGCTGGATTCGAAGCGCCAAGCCCGCGAGGCGCAGTCCCGCACTCAACCACTTACACCACCGCGACTCAGTCCCATACATAATTTTTAAAACAAGGACAATAGTGAAATCATGTTCGTGCCTAACAGGATTAAACTAAAATGCACTCAACTCAAAATGTGCCAGCCTCATTTAAACAGTAGTCTGTAAATGGACAAAACAAAAATATTCTATTACAGTTATGTGAATATCTACACCATAACCATTTAATTTTGTGAACATATTCCCTTTCCCCGTAAAGTTTGTAAGCCAGCCACTTCATGCCTTTATAACCCCCTTTTGGGTATCTAATATTTTGCGTGTCATCCTTGTGCAGGGGCCATGCTAATCTTCTTTGTATCATTCCAATTTTAGTATATGTGCTGCTGAAGTGAGCACCGGTATCTAATTTTTATACTGCCCATTTACAACAACCTCAACAGTGCTTTGAGGAGACAGGCATATTCTTTGATGTGGAGAATCTTCATTCCAGTTGGAACCTGTGAGTCCATATCCATAAGCAAAGTCATATCAATATAGGACCCCCATAAAGTCAGCAACAATATGCACCAATTTGCAGGATCAAAAATCTTATCTTACTCTGATCAGGTTCTGGTCAACTCAGTATAAGCTGTCTTGATTGAGCCCAGGTGGCATAGTGGTTGTGCGCCGGACTGCGGCCCACAGGGTTGACGGTTCAAATGCAGCAGCAGCTCTCCAGGAGCAAGGCTGGGCTCCCTACTTCCACCTGGGCAGTGATGCTACAAAAAACAAAAAAACAAACAAAAATATATAAGCTGTCTTGCTTAGCCTCACCACAGGGTGCCCATGCCACCTCGCCTGTTGACCATGGGTCCCTTTAAAATTCTCAGCTATCCTATCCCCCTGGGTTAGGTCACGCCATAGACTCTACAAATTTCAGACTAGCCAGCTTGCTCTGGCCTTCTCCTCTAGTCCCTGTGAACCAGGTCCATGAGTGTCAGTGGCCAGACTCAACCTTCTTTCTATTGCTTCTTTTCTCCCACTTCCACTCAACAAGTAAATCCAGATGGTCACCTAGAGAGTTTTTCAGGCTGCCTGTAAGTTCGCTTTAACTTTCAGTCCTAGAGAGAAGAGTTTCTCCATGACTCCAAATGCTTTCCAGCTTCAGGTGCAAACTGCTAGTTCAAGATTCCAAAAGCTCATTTTATTTTCTTCAGTCTCTCAACAGCTCTCTCAGCAAGTCTTTTCAAATGCAAATGTATCGAACACTCAAGGCAATGGGTGGGGCTTTTCAGAGTCTTCTTTGTAGGAATGCCCTATATCTATTTAAATATTTAATTTAATGTCTCCAGTCTGTTCTGTTAAATCCTGAACTCAGTTCTTAAAACAGTCAAGTTCAATCCTTATGTAAATCATCCCATTCATATGTAATATGATCCTGCTGCATATTACAGTAAGATCTGTATCAAGTCAAGGCCAGATCTTCTGTCAGCCATGTTGATTAAGCAGCATGGTCTCAGAGTAGTAGTTCATGGGAACATTTTGTCCCCTGAGCTCAAAATTTACACTAATTACATTTATTTTAACCTTTTCTGACAGGAAAAAACGACAACCAAAGAAGAGAATCAAAACTTTGACTTCCCACGTTCTTCCAGAAAGCAAATGAGTAAACAGTGTGGGCCTATCTGACCTCTGGACAACGAAAGAAGAAGAAAAACAACCAGCACAAAGCAGAGGTCAGACAAACATCCACTCTCCATCTTCATGATTTCTCTCGAACCCCACTCCCTAGGTACCTTAATATGGCAGGCCGGGTTGAGTAGAGAAACAAATCTAGTGGCATTCATATATGTGCAAGAAAGAGTTCTATATTGAGAAGTCATTGTTTCTCTGGATAACATTCCGGCCCAGTCCAACTCTTAAGTCTGAAACTAGTTCATAAGCCCCTTTTCATATTCACACAAGCACAAGCAAGCATGCAGAAGGCAGGAAGATCACAGGCTGATGGGTGAATAGAATCAGAATTTCTTTATGTCTGAATCATATTGCACTGTAAGTATGTACCACATTTTGTTTTTCTATTCACTTGTGAATGAACTCTTGCCTTGTTTCTGCCTTCTGGCTACTGTAAATAAAGAACATTGGTGCGGAAGTCTGTGCTTTCAAGTCCTTTGGATATGAGCTTAGCAGTAGAATTGCTGGAATTTTATGGATAACTTTTGAGTAACCAGTAGACTGTTTTTCTGCTTAATGCTTAGAAATCTGATCGGACTCATTATCACCCTATAAGGCAGAGTAGAAATGCTTGTTCTATAAGATTTCCAAGCCTGTAATCTTTACGGGAGCCAGACAGCTGCATCTTTCTCCTGATGTGTGAGACAGCTGCATCTTTCTCCTGGTGGCTTCAAACTGCCAACTTCTTGACAACTAATTGAACACAGCACCACATACACACTTTTCTCATTAAAACTTCAGAGTATCCCATTGCATAGACGTCCCATCTTTTATTCAACTAGTCACTGATGAACATCTTAATTGTTTCTAATCATTTGCAACTATATTTGCAGAGGTGAACAAACCCTGTGCATGCATAACTTTTTATTCTTTTGAATGTGTCTTTGGGAAAAGTAGTCCTGCTGGGCACTGGTTACACGATGGCTGCTAACCACAAGGTGAGTTCAAAAGCCACCAGCTGCTCTTGGGAGAAAAATGGGACTTTCTACTCCTGTAACGATGCCCAGTTTGGGAAACCACAATGAGCAGTGCTCCCCTGTCCTAAGGATAGCGTTGAGTCAAAATTGACTGGATGGTAGTGAGAGCTGAGCCATCACTGGGGAAGCTTCCTAATGATGTCAAATGGAAAATGCACCTGTAGTTTCTTCAAGTTACTTTCAATAGGGTGTCACCAGTATCCCCAATGGCAATGAACAGATGTTTGTTTCCCCACCATCAGTGAACAAAATATATTAGAAGCCCTTGAGGTTTTTGCTAAATTTGGTATTGCTGTTACTATGAGTGAGAAAGAGCATCTTCTCTGTTGAAAAGTCACTTTAGATCTTTCTCCTGTTAACTGTCCAAATCTTTGCATGGAGTTCTAAATACACAGGCTTCTTTAATTACACAAGAGTCTAAAGAGGCAGGAGGTTGATACCATCATTCCTCATTGTAAAGAGGAGAAAACTGAAAGCTAGGGAGATTCAGAAACACGTCCAAGTTTACACAGCTTGTATGCTGTTGAGGCGAAGCCGTCTGATTCTCTGAGGCCTTGTGGATTCACTAGGGATATACTTGAAGGGGTAAACCTTTGGGTTCCTGTTTTGCTTTTTATAAAGGGTTATTGTTCAGATTCATATCTCAGAGGACTGCATTAGGAGGTTCTGTTTGTCATTAGGTTTGGGGGCCTGTGCTTGTAAAGGTACAGATAGGACCTGACATGCCATCAGCAGCATTGGGGTGTTTTGAATCTCAATGATAGAGGACTGTGGTGAGACCTGTAACCTATTTAATTCTCTTAGAGAATCAGTGAGGTGCTTGATGAAGCCATTAACTGGGTTTCGTGTCTCCATTCTACTTACAAGACTCCAGGAGGGCAAATGCTGATGGAAATTTATTGATTTCTTTTTCTGCCTTTACCGAATGGGTCAAAAACATGGTGTAACGCTGCTGGTTCCAATTAAAATCACCTGTTAGCTTACAAAGGTTGGTTCTTTCTGCCCTCTCCCTCCTGCCCCATTTAAAAAGGGTTTAAAAGATTTTCATTTAATTGATTTGCTGTAAAATGCCCTTTACAATTACCCAGATAAACTAGGCATCACCTGTGGAGTAAGAGCCAATTTGAGCTGTTTATCCAGACTTTGCCTCTGGCCACTTCTCACCCTGGGATCTTGAGTCTTGTATTGATAGCTTACATCTGTCAACATTGGATATTTTTAGAGGGCTTCAGAAAGCTTTTAGGGAGATGAAGATGGTGGGCTGCATCTTGGAGCAGGTGAAGAAATCATGATGGGGTTTTTGTTTGAAATGAGAATGCCCTATTGAGCTGAAAACTAGTTCAGAAAATCAGACCAGGCCCCAGATGCCTAAAAATAATCTGAATCCACTCCATTAAAAAACCAGGCTGTGGACCTCAAGGAAATAGGAAGGTGGCAATAGATAAAACTGAGTAATAAAAATTGCCCAGTTCCGATGGCTTCGCTTTTATGTCCAATCCTGTTCAATGTTAAAGAAATGGGAGAACCACTGGAAGTGTTGCCTCCACAAGTCATGGGTGTGCTTTGAACTGATAGAGGGCAAGAATGCTTAATCGTGGCCACTAGGGCCCCATGTGCAATCTGAGACCAAACACATGGATCTATCTGGTCATGGAGAATTATGGACAAAATTGGTACCAGAAAACAAAAGAAAGGTAAATATGAAAGATGAAAGGTAAATTATGAAGACTTAAACAAGTACTTTTGTAATTGAGCCTGGTAAAGTTCCAGAATGAAATATATATTTAAAAATATGTTCTGCAAGCCTTTGAAAGAAGGTTCATTAAGAATTAGTTGTAATTTCCTTAGAAAGCTGGTTAACATGTGAAGTGCTTTTGACACAAAAGTGTTGACATTACAGTGTAGTTGATGAGAATAAATGAGAAGACATTTATTTATTTATTTGGCATCACTGCCCTAGTGGGAGTGGGAGGCCCAGCCTTGCTCTCGGAGAGCTGCTGCTGGATTTGAACCGCCAAGCCAGTGGGCCGCAGTTCCGCACTCAACCACGATGCCACCGGGGTTCAGCCATGAGAAGACATTTATAAAAGCTCCCAGCATATAGTGGATGCACAGTAAATATTAGTGGTTCTTCTGCAGGCTTTCATAATATCTATCGCAACCAAACTATTTCCAAGACTGGCCTGCTTTGCTGTCACTATGTTCTTTTCTCCTTTACTCTTGACCAGGGGTCCTCAAACTACGGCCCAAGGGCCACACGCGGTCTGCCGAGGACATTTATCTGCCTGCCGGGTGTTTTTGCTGCTGTCCTGCTTAGCAGCCGACTTATCCGGGACCCACAGAGAATTTGTTCATAGGTTTCCTTTGTTTGTTTTTTAACTATAGTCCAGTCCTCCAGCGGTCTGAGGGACAGTGTCCTGGCTCCCTGTTTGAAAAGATGGAGGATCAAAAAAAAAAAAGTTGGCGGATCCCTGCTTTTCATCTACCTGGCTCACCTACTGACCCTGCTTTGGCCTCCTCGCCAACAGTGACCAGTGGTCAATCAGCACAGCGGATTGCTGGTCGTTTGTGACTCTGACACAGCTGTCTTTTCTTTTCTCAGCAAAGTATCCCCTTCTCTTGGATTCACTGACACCACTCTACACTTCTTGGACTTCCTCTTTTGTCTCTGGACAACACACACCCTTCCCTTTCCCCTTCTATAACTAGTAGTGCTCCTCGGGGTTCTCTCCTTGGTTCTTTCCCATACTTTTTTTTTTGAGAAATTTAGCCTACATTCATGGTCTTTAGTAAACATAGGCTACAGATTGAATTGTGTACCCCAAAATACACGATGGATTTCCAAACCCTGTCCCTGAGGATCTAATTTAATCTACTCTCTTTTCATAATACTTTACAATGCGATACAATTAGTCAACTGAGGTCTGATCATTATAACATGAATACTAAATCTAATTGTTCTAAATTGTATTAGAGCAGCACAGACTTAGACTTGTGAGCTCATACTAAGGAAGACTGATGCCATATGTGAATCTCCAAGGAGTCAAAGAACTGAGGAATGCCCTAGCTACAGATAAGGAAATTTTAGTTTTAGTTTCCAGAACTGTGAGAAAATACATTTACAGGCACCCACCTGTGGTATTTTTTGTTACAGCAACACCAAGAAATGGAGACAGCATTGTTTCTTTCTCTTTTTTTTTAAAAAAAAAATCATTTTATTGGGGGCTCGTACAACACTTATCACAGTCCATACTTTTATCCATTGTATGTCAAACACATTTGTACATTTGTTGCCCTCCCTCATCATTCCCCAAACATTTGCTTTCTACTTAAGTCCTTTGTATCAGCTCCTGGATTACTTCTAGATAGATGGAAGACTAAGAAATTTGGAACTCTGTGTTGATGTGTCTAAGAAGTGTCTCAAACTCAGCTGTTCAAAATGGAATTTTTTCATTTCCCCCAGTTAGCACCCCCACCTCTCTCTGTGTTCCCCAAATCAGTGACAGTCTCGCCACACAGTTCCTCTCTGTTGAAACCTAGATATTATCATACTTCCTCTCTAAATCCTGTTAATAAGATGAGTGCACATATATTTAATGGATAGTTCATTACTAAGGAGTCCCTTGGTGGCATAGTTAAACATTCAACTACTATCCAGAGGTGGACTGTTCAAAACCACCCCAAAGCACTTTGAAAGGCAGACCTGGTGCTCTACTTCAATAAAATTATAGTCTTGAAAATCATTACACATGGGCTAACCCTGACTTGGAACTGGTTTTTAGTGGCAGCTAATAACATGCAACACTTCTAAACTAATTTAGATACTGAGACTACCACAGCGAATAAAAGTCTTGAGTGAGAAAGCACATTGCCCAATTTCAGAGATTGCTACAAAGCTACGATAATCAAGACTATAACACTGGCATAAGAGGATACATATAGATCAATATGGTAGACTTGAGAGACCAAGAATAAATTCTGTCATTTATAGTCATTCATCTTTGACAAGGATGTCAAGACAAATAAACGATGAAAGGATTGTCTCTTAACAAGTGAAAGTGGGAAATTTGCAAAAGAAACATTCTTACCTCATGCCATAAACATAAATTCAAAATAAATCAGAAACCTAAATGTCAGAGTAAAACTATAAAATTCATATAAGAGCACATAGGCATAATGTATATGTGACAACACTTTTTAAGGTATGATACCATAAGCTCAGGAACAAAGGAAAAAAGAGACAAATTGAATATCAGGAAAAACGAAAAGCAAACAAACTGGACATTAAGGAAATAGTGAAGAAAGGGAAAATACAATCCACAACATGGGAAAAAATATTTGCAATCTTATGTCAGATAAGAGATTTGTGCCTAGGATAAAGAACTCTAACAACTCGGGGCGAAATATTAAGGTGTGCAACAGAGCAGCAAGGGCAGCAAAGCAGTGAAGTGTCTGGGGAACACCAAAAATAGACTTTGAGGCCAGGGCATGGAACCCGTCAGGCCCTACTGGAAAGCACTCCTCAAGCTCAGCAAACAGATCTGGAACTACTCATAGGCTTTTCTTTTTGTTGTTGTTGGTTTTGTTGTTTGTTGTTGTTTTGTTTTTCTTTGTCCTGTTTTTGTGCTTATTATGTTCTCTGCATGTCTATCTAGATAAGATAGGAGGAATAAGCAATGCAAATGGAGAAGAAAGCAATAGAAGAGAAGAAGGGGGGGGAGGGGGAAGGAAATGGGGTATCATCAAACCCAAGGATAAGGGAACAGCTTGGATCTAGAATTGATCACGAGGAGGGTGTAGGTTGCTGGTGGGACTTAATCAAGGGCCATGAAGCCAAGAGGAATTACTAAAACCCCAATGAAAGTCAAGCATGATAGTGGGATAAGAGGGAAATAAAAAGAAATAGAGGGAGCAAAGGACATTTATTTATAGAGGTCTAAATACAGGCATGCACATATGTACATGTACTTTTATAATGATAAGGGAATAGATCTATGTACATATATTTATATGTAAAGTCTTAAGGTAGCAGATGGACACTGATCCCCTACTCAAGTACTCCTTCCAGGAAAAAAACACTTTGCTCTAATAACCCGGCATTCTGCTCAATTTCCAAAAGCAAATGTGATGAAGAAAGCTGATGGTGCCTGCTTTCCAAAGATATAGTGCCTGGAGTCTTAAAGGCTTGAAGGTAAACAAGTGACCATCTAGCTGAGAAGCAACAAAGTCTACATGGAAGCACACCAGCCTGTGTGATCATGAGGTGTCGGTGGGATCAGGGGTCAAGCATCAATGACCCAGAAAAAAATTATATCAATGTGAATGAGGGGGAGCACAGAGTGGAGATCTGTAGACAATTGGGCATACCTTTACAAAAGGATCCCAGGAAGAGATGAGTCAGTCAGGGTGCAGTACAGCACTGATGAAAAATACACCTTTCCTCTAGTTCTTTAATGCTTCCTCCTCTCCACTATCATGACCCTAGTACTGCCTTATAAATCCAGCTACGCCAGAGCATGTACACTGGTACAAATAAGAGCTGGAAACACAGAGACTCCAGGACAGATAAATCTCATCAGGAATAATAATGAGAGTAATGATACCAAAAGAGTAAGTGTAAGGTGGGGGGAGAAAAGGGGAACCAATCACAATGATCTATATATAACCCCCTCTCAGGGGTATGGTCAACAGAAAAGTGGGTCAAAGGAGACAGTGATCGGTTTAAGACTTGAAAAAATATCAAGGGTTCATGAAGGAGTTGGGGGGCGGGAGATGAACTGATACCAAGGGCTCAGGTACAAAGAAAATATTTTGAAAATGATGATGTGATTCTAAAACCTTACTAAAGGCATTAGTACATCAGTACTAAGGTGCTCGACACAATGAATGGCTGTATTGGATTGTGATTAGAGCTGTGAGGGCCCCCAATATAATGATATAGAAAAAAAGATATGGGTAGAGTTTAGCCTGCCAATTAGGTTACAACTTGACGACTCAGGTGTGACAGAGATAAATGGCCCTCTGGAGGTCAAGGCCTCTCTCTTTCTGACTTTACTTTCATGCCTTGAGAAGCTGGTGTTGCTTCCACTGCCTAGAAACTAAAGGGAATCTGGTATCTTATTGTGCTAATAAAAATATGCTAGAGCTGATTATGGTGATGAATGCACAAATACAGATAGACTAAAGGTCATTGAATTGTATACTTTAAATGAGTAAATTGTATGATATGTGAATTATATAAATAAAGTTAAGGAAAAAACACTTCTGCCTCTCTTAATTCTCACATCTTATTTCCCATGGTCACCACTACCACTGCTCACATCCAGCCACCATCTCTTATGTGAATTACCCTGACAGCCATCGGTGACCCTTAACAGATACTGGCCAGGCCATCAATAAATCTCAGAGATAAATTTCTGCTCTGTAACCCGAGAGATCTCTCTAAATGGCAAAGGGATAACCTTACCTCCTGCCTCAATCTTGTTCTGGCTTCTCGTAGCCTTAAAAATAAGGTCTAGACGCCTTAACCTGGCTTATAAAGTCCTGTTTGAACTGGCCTCTCTCCATTTCTCTCTCTAATTTTGTATCTTTTCTTTTTTTGGTGGGAGGACATCACTGCCCTCTGGTGGTCGTGGGAGCTACCCAGCCTTCCTCCCAGAGAACTGCTGCTGGATTTGAACTGCCAAGCCAAGGGGCTGCAGTCCTGCACTCAACCACTACGCCACCGGGGCTCAGCCTCATTTTGTATCTTTCTACTTATTACTTTAGTCATCTAAATATTCCAGTTGTATACATTGCTGTGCTCTATCTCACTTCTATGCTTATGGCAAAGGGGTCTTTGGGGTCTCAGCTTAGCAGAGAACACCAGAAAGATGTTTACTTGTGTTTTCTTGACTATGCCAAGGCGTCTGATTATGTGGATCATAACAAACTAAAGGTAACCTTGAGAAGAATGGGAATTCCAGACTAATTCATTGCTTGCATTGCTTGCATTGTACATGGATCTTGTACATGGATCATTTACTACACCTTATGTGACAGGCTTTTTTGTGCTAACGTGGAACCTGTAAGAAGATATGGGTGGAGTGTATCCATCCTGTCAAATCAAGTCACAGCTTGGTGAGCTTTTATGGAGGTGTAACTGAGATAAAGGACTCCCTGTAGGGCAGTGCCAACCCTCTCCTCCCCACTGTCCCCATCTCTCACTTCATCTTCCTGCTATCAAGTCAGGTGGAGAGCTGCCAGAGCACTGCCATCAGATCCAGAGGACTTTGCACTCGCTGGCAGGTGATGTTCCTGCATTCTGCATCACTGCATGTGGCTTCATGAGTCTGAAGAGGGTCTTATGGACTTGAGTTGGACTGGGCTGGTATGTTTTTCTAATATGCAACTACTTCTTGATATAAAGCTTTTTCTTACACATATACGGGTGACACTAGATTTGTTTCTCTAGTCAACCCAACCTGACACACTTTATTGTTTAACTATATCTCTGTGATTGCCTTTGGTGCCTTTAGAATTACATCTGGTTTATTCACTGTTGTATCCTCAAAATATGCAAACAACTAATAAAGAATTATGTGAGGTGTACAAGAAGAGACTTGTTCATGCATAAGCATTGAAAACATTCTGTTGAGTAAACTAAATCAGGCAAAAAGGGGGGAAATATTGTATGATATCCTTTATATGAAATATCTAGATTAGGTAAGTGTGTAGAGACCAAAGTTTACTAGCAAAGAGGAAGGCAGGAGGGACGGAAAAGGGGAAACTATCTGCTTATGGAATACTGTGTTTCTGTTAAGGGTGATGGAGTTAGATGGAAATGTTAATGGTAAGAGTTGAACATGATATCACCACATTTTACATGTGAGAACACTGGAAAGGCAAATGATTCTTACATATGTATTCAACACAACATACATGTACCAAAATGCCAAAAACAAACCACCAGGAAAAGAAAAGGAAGAAAGTTTTTAGATTTCTAGATTGCAGAAGGGCAGTGCTCTGATTAATGGTTTGATATGTGTCAAACAATCTCTAATGTGCAAACGACATGCCTGTAGAGCAGTGGTTCTCAACCTTCCTAATGCTGCGACCCACTTTATAGTTCCTCATGTTCTGGTGACACCCAACCATAAAATTAATTTTGTTGCTGCTTCATAACTGTAATTTTGATACTGTAATGTACTGTAATCATAATGTAAATATCTGATATGCAGGTTATATTTTCTTTCTTTTTAAAAAATCAGTTTTTGGGGGTCACACAACTCTTAATAGAATACAAACATCCATCCATTGTGTCAAGCACATTTGTACACTTGTTGTCATCACCATTCTCAAAACATTTGCTTTCTATTTGAGCCCTTGGTATCAGCTCCTCATTTTTTCCCCTACCTTCTTGCCCTCCTCCTTCTTCCTCCTTCATAATTTATAAATTATTATTATTTTGTCATGTCTTATACTGTCCGATGTCTCCCTTCACTCATTATTCTGTCGTCCATCCCCCAGGGAGGGGGTTATATGTAAATCCTTGTTATTGGATCCCCCTTTCTATCGTATCCTCCCTCTACACTCTCAGCACTCTCATTATTGGTCCTAAGGGGATCATCTGTCCTGGATTCCCTGTGCTTCCAGTTCCTATCTGTACCAGCGTACATCGTTGGGTCTAGCCAGATTTGTGAGGTAGGATTGGGATCATGATAGTGGGGGAAGGAAGCATTAAAGCAGCATCCTTGCTACACTGAATCCTGATTGGCTCATCTCCCTCCTGCAACCTTTCTGTAAGGGGATGTCCAGTTGCCTACCAATGGGCTTTGGGTTCTACTCCACACTCCCCCTCATTCACAATGATATAATTTTTTTTCTCTAATGCCTGATACCTGGTGCAATTGACACTTCATGATCACACAGGTTGGTATGCTTCTTCCATGTGGGATTTGTTGCTTCTCAGCTAGATGGCCGCTTGTTTATCTTCAAACCTTTAAGATCCCAGATGTAGGGGCTGAGCCCCGGTGGTGTAGTGGTGTGTGTGGGACTGTGGCCCACTGGGTTGGCGGCTTAAGTCCAGCAGCAGTTCTCCAGGAGCAAGGCTGGGCCTCCTACTCCCACCAGAGGGCAGTGATGCTTCCCCTCCCCCCCCAAAAAGATCCCAGATGCTATATCTTTTTATAGCTGGGCACGATCAGCTTTCTTCTCCACATTTGCTTATGCACCCATTTTGTCTTTAGCTATCATGTTGAGAAGGTGAGCATCATGGAATGCCAGTTTAATAGAACAAAATGTTCTTGCATTGAAGGAGTACTTGAGTGGAGGCCCAGAGTCCCTTTGCTACCATAATATGAAACCTATAAATATATGCACAAAAATCTATTTCCCCATTAGCATATATACATATATTTACATATGTACATGCCTGTATTTAGACCTCTACACATGTTCTTTGCCTCCTAGTTCTTTCCTCTATTTCCTTTTACTTTCCTCTTGCCCCGCTATGATGCTCAGCCTTCATTTGGGTTTCAGTAATTCTTCTTGGTTACGTTACCCTTGATGAAACCCTAACAGGCTTCCTATAGCGTCCTTCTCACTGATTTTGGATCACTTGTTGTTCTCTTGTCCTTGGGTTTGTTAACACCTACTTCCTTTCCACTACCTTCCCCTCTTCCAGGTTTCCCCCAGAATGGTGGGCCGGTTGTTTTCGCCCTCAAATGATTTATTCAGCCTACTCTTTCTAAACTTGCAGAGATAATAATATGCAGAAAAACAAGATAGCAAAACAAAGCAACAAAAGAAAACAAAGCAACAGCAACAAAAAACTAATGACAAGAAAAGCCTGAAAATAGTTCAAGGTCTATTTGTTAACCTTTAAAAGTGTTTTCCAGTCAAGTCTGATGGGGTGCCATGCGCTGGCCCCAAAGTCTATTTTTGGTACTCCCTTGGGACTTCCTTGCTCTTTTCCCCTTGCTGTTTTGTTGCACGCCCTTAGTGTTCCTCCTCGGTGCAGTGGGGTCAGACCAGGCACAATTCCCAGTGTTTCCAATGTTGTCCCCGGTAGGGCTGTGGGTCAGTGAGGGATGTCATGTCTCTTAGGGGGGCTAACCCTGGGACTTTCTCTGGGCATTAGCTGCTCTGAGCAGGGGTATAGGCCTCAAGATTTGGTGGGCCAGGATGTGCTCCACTCTCTCTTCCTCCCCCTTCATTTGCTCCTGTGTGCTCTGATCAGACATGTCCCTCTCCCTGAGCTGTAGCTTCGGTGCTGTCCTCTGAAGTAAATTCTTCCAGGGGGAGGGAAAGCTGTCCACGTAGTTGGGCACAATGTGTTTTCATTGTTACAAATTGAACGTAATTAAACATAATTAAAGCATAGTGATTAGTCACAAAAACAATATGTAATTATATAATGTGTTAGTCTGAGTAGACTAGAGAAATAAATTCATAATCACACATATGGCTATAAGGAAAAGGTTTATATGCAAGAGGAATAGAACATTGAGAAAGCATCCCAACCCAGTTCAGTCCAAGGTCATAAGTCCAATACTAGCCCATATGTCCAATACCAGTCCATAAAGTCTCCTTCTGACTTATGGAGCATGTGCAATGACACCAGGACAATCATAGGCCAGTGAGTGAAGAGTCTTGGGTGTCCAGTGGCAGTAGAAGCAGTACAAGCATCCTGGTGCTGGCACGGGTCTCCCCATGGCTCCTCGTTTCCAGGGCTCAGGGTCCATCAGCTGTATCCATTGTTGGTAAAAGCATCTCAGTGCTGGCCGGGGTCTCTCTGTGGCTTCCCAAGCATCTCAGCACTGGCAAGAGTCTCCATGTGGCTTTTCTGGCCCCAGAGGTCTGGTTCCATCAGGGTAAGCATGGGGTTTCTCCTCCAGTTCCTCCAGTTCCTGGGACTCAGGGTCTATGCT
Organism: Nesogale talazaci; assembly: GCA_004026705.1. Taxonomy (NCBI): domain Eukaryota; kingdom Metazoa; phylum Chordata; class Mammalia; order Afrosoricida; family Tenrecidae; genus Nesogale; species Nesogale talazaci. The sequence goes on along the minus strand of PVJH01018077.1, from coordinate 13,007 downwards.
GCCATCTTGCCTTGTCCTTTGAGCCTCTCTCAGGAACTGAGTCAAGTCTCTCACCTTCAACTGGGAAATACCGCGAGACTTCCCAGAATTCTCAGGAGAAAGCCATGCCTACCCAGAGGCCTCATTGGCTATGTCCAGATTGATAGGCTAGACTCTACCCCTACAGTAAAGAGACCAGATTTTAACATTGGTAAAGCAGGACACCATTGGGGAGGGGGGGGCAGCTAGAGAAGGTATATTCCTTTCTCATCCTCCCGCCATTTCCTAGTTTCTTATGCATTCTTTCAAAAAATCAGGAGTTTTTTAAAAAGCCGTGAGACGTGGGGAAAATTGTTTAAAATCGGGACTGTCTCTCCAAAAGCGGGACATCTGGTCACTTTACCTACACTCCCAGTGCTGAATTGACACAGATCAGTGACTGCCACATAGATTATGAAATATTTATGTGTCTCGACGGTCTTAGGCGACACCTGTGAAAAAGTCGCTCTGCTCCTAAGGGGGTCACGACCCACAGGTTGAGAACTGCTGCGATAGAACTTATGTTCTCATGAGGTACTTTTAATAAAAACCAAAAAGACATTGCCATCAAGTCGACTCTGACTCATAGCAGCCCAATCAGGTGGGGTAGAGCTGCCTCCATGGGCCCATGAGCCTCTTTATGGGAGAGGTGATTGCCATCTTTCTGCCGCAGATGGACTGGTGTCTTCAAACTGTTGATGTTGCATTTAGCAACCCAGTATGCTACCCACTAAGGTAACCTAATATATGGTAGATGATCAATAAGCATCATTTATTTTGATGCTTTATTAGGAAATGTAAGAATCTCAAAAAGTGACAAAAATAGTACAAGACATGCATGTGTACTTTTAATCTAATCTCTCCATATATTAGCATATTATATCATGGCATGTGACGGTTTAAGTTATGTGTGAATTTGACTAGCCTATGATTCTCAGTATTGACAGGTGATGAGGTAGTTTGGCAGCTAAGTAATTGTAAGGTTACCCTTCATTTTGTGGTATGATACAGTCACTTCCGTGATATGATCTGATGTGGTCAATTCGTTGTAAGTGAAGCTTTCTTGGGGGTGTGGCCTGCATCCCATATATGTGGACATTCTTGTCAAGCTTGCTGGCTTTCTGCCTACTCTAGGTCCTGCATAAGCATCCTCCTCATCTGAAGCAGCAGCCTTTGTCACATTGCCTGCAGATCTTGGGGTGCGTCAACCTCTCCACTAAAAAAAAAAATTAGGGGCTGAGCCCCGGTGGCGTAAGTGGCTGAGTGCGGGACTGCGGCCCGCAGGCTTGGCCGTTCAAATCCAGCGGTGGCTCTCAGGAGCAGCACTGGGTAGTGCCCACGACCACCAGAGGGCAGTGATGCCCACCAAAAAAAAAAAATTAACTCACTTCCTCTCTCCTGGCTTTAGGTATTAAATTACTGCTTTTGCTTCTCTTGAGAACCTAACTTCAGACAGCAAAAGGATAATATCAGGAAGTTAGTACTGATATTGTACTCTTTAAAAATATTTTAAATTTTTTATTGTTGAATATATATACAGCAAAACACACACCAATACAAGAAAGTACACAAGTCAATGACATAATAATCAATGTTGCGTTTTTGCTTATTTCCCAAAATATTCCTCCCTTATTTATATAACCTCATGCTCTCTTTCTCCCCCCTTTTAATTGTGAATTAAGTGAAGGTTTACAGAGTAGATCATCTAACAATATTTGCACAATCTATACACAATAGGATTTAACTCATCCTTTGCAAGAATCTCAATGTACCATCATTTATCCCATTTCCTGCCTTTGTTTTTAGTTTCCATTTCTTTTTTTCTAACCCTCTGAATGCTGTCCTTGAGTGAATGCTGTCCTTTCCCTCTTAAATGGTTAATTATTTTAATGCACAGGGGCTTCCCTTCTAGATCTGAAAGGTAAGAGGCATAATCTTGGGGATCCCATTAGGCTTTATCCAACCAATACGCCCCATCCCTTTTATGAATTTGAGTTTGTTCCACATTTTCCCCACTCTATCCAGGACCTTTAATGAGACCTTTTTCAGAGCTGTTGGTAGTGGTGGCCAGGCTACCTCTAATTCTTTTGGTCTTAGAACTGCAGAGACTATTTCCATGTGTCTTTTCCTACTCATCACTCACTTGGAATGGGGAGAGATCAATTGTTGCACCTCAGATGGCAATATATGAGCCTATGAGGTCCTGGTTGCTATTTACCAAGCAGTCTGTCGAACATTACCTTTGTGCTATGCTAATTGGTGTTGGTCTCTCCCTGAGAATATGGTTTTGATCTGTGAGCCTAGAGACTCATTCCCTCACAGTGGGTATGAAGTTTTCATAACTTTGTTCCATTTGTGCTCCACCACATTCATGGGTATATTTGTAGCAAAAGTAAATACCCATATATAGATCCTTTAGTGGGCTAAGCCCTGGTGCTGTAGTGGCTGAGTGCAGGACTGCAGCTCACTGGCTTGGCGGTTCAAATCCAACAGCTGCTCTCTAAGAGCAAGGCTGGGCCTCCCACTCCCACTCCCACTAGAGGGCAGTGATGCCCCACCCAAAAAAGAAAGAGTTCTTTAGCAAATACACACACACACATATATGATAGAAATGCATAGCCTTTTTATCTAACTTTTTAAGTTGCTGTCATCAGTTTGACTTATATCTTTAACAGAGCTCAGTGCTCATACCAACAATAACAGCCATGTTTAGATAAGCAGAAAATAACAAATGTGGGAGAGGCAGTGGAGAGGTTGGAGCCCTTTGGCCTAGTGGTGGCACTATAAATATGTATAACCCCTATGGAAAATGATATGGTGCACTCCAAGCAACTGACTAGAAATTCTATATGATCCAGGAATCCCTCTGCTGGGTATATAGCTTAAAGAAGCAAGCGTCATAGCAGCCCTGATCTGGTCTCTTCAGACTTCTTTTACCCTTTGAAGAGTGCAGGATTCTTTGAAGGAAAGGTTTGTTGTTAAATGCCTTTGGGTTGGTTCCCCCCTCCCCTCCCCTGTGTTCACCAGCATGAAATACCCCCAGTCACTTCCATCCTCACGGTTACAGTTAAGCTTGGGTCATTGTTGCAGACAGAGTGTTAACCCACCTCAGTACTGTGTTCCTCCTTGTCTTTGAGCCTGTGATTTACCAAGCATGGTGTCCTTTCCCACAGGTTGAATTCTCCTGATAACATGTCTGAAGACCATGAGACGGAGTATTGCCGATTTACTCTCCAAGGAGCATTCTGGCTGCCCTTCTTCCATGATAGATTTGTTCATTATTGTAGAAATCTCCGGTACTTTGAATATTCTTCACTAACACTGTAATTCCAATACATCAATTCCACAGTCTTCCTTACTCATTGTCCGACTTCCACGTGCACATGAGGAGACTGAGAGTGCCATGGCTTGGTCAGATGCACCTTCATCCTCAAGGGACAATCTTACTCTTCAGCACTTGAAAAGCAGTCTTGTGCAGCAAATTTGCCCGCTGCACTATATTGCTTCTTGACTGCAGATTCCATGAGTACTTCTTGTGGATCAAAGCAAATTAAATCCCTGACAATGTGATTAATTTCTGTTTATCATGATGTTGCCTGTTGGTCCTGATGTGAGGATTTGGGTTTTCTTTACACTGGGCTGTATGATTCATGCTGGAGACCACAGTCCTTGATGTTCCTCTGTATGTGCTTCACGTCCTCCCCACTGTCAGAAAGCAATATCATCAAAAAATATATCATGTGCATGTCACAGATTGTTAATAAGCCTCCCTCCAATCCAATCCTGAAATGCAACAACTGCATTTCGTTTTGTTCCATTTTAATCTGGGCCTATACACATGGATGACCTATGAAAAATGCACAACCTGTTTGAAAAGATACAGCAGATGCTCACCGACAAGTCCCCCTTGATGTATTTCCGCGTTCCCTGAACACCATCACACAGAACTAGAAGTCACTGCCTCACATCTGAATTTCCACATGTACACTTGGACAGTAGACATACTCTCCTTTAGAAATGACCCCTGGGCCTGCTTGAGCTTGGACACAAAGGCAGTCAAGCATCTGCTAGACTCTCAGATGTGCCTATGCATGTCCCCAGCAAAAATGCATGTTCATGAATGTATGTTTGTGTATTCATACACATATGCATATGTACCTTGTGACCCAGGCCCTTTACCCTCACCCAGTCTGCTTCCTGTGTACATACCCTGTGTATGGCCCTAATTGTAAGTGAAAACAGGCTAAAAGAATCCTATTTAGAAGCCCCCAAATAGGCCTAATTTCAGGTGCCTCTTAATCTCCAATTAGGGAAGAACTCATTAGCAGCTAAACCTGAGTGGGCAAAGCAGATCTGAAATGAACGAACCCAAATAACAAATGCAGTCTCCTCCAACAGTTGGGAGGAAGGCACTTAATTGCTTTTTGATAAAACTGGAGTGGGGAAGACAGGAAGAGGAAAGGGGCCTCTCAGTGGGAAGCTCCCTCTCTGGTTATACTTTTCCAGCATCTGCCTTAAAATCATTTCCATGCAAACAGTCACTAGTCTTCTACTGCTGACGGGAGGAAAAAGGGGGGATTTGTAACCAGAAGCTGGCATCACATTTCCACACTTTCTGAGCTGTTCTTAAAGTTCCCTGCCACTTCTCCAAAGCCATTCTCCTGGAGAGGTGAGCTTGCCCTGTAAAGCGCTCACGGCTTTGAAGTCAGTCCAAGTACTGATCACCTGTGTGATGTTAAGTGGTCAAGAATTGAACCTGTCCCCTCAGTTCCCAAATGGAACTGATACCCTTTATCTTCCAGTTTTAAACATGCCTGAAATGGTAAATGATGAAGTGCTTGGCAAATTGCAAGTTTTTGCATGCTATTAGACATTACTCTCCACCAAATGGAGTCCCTGAGTGGTGCAAATGGTTGGTGTACTGGGCTGTTAACCATGCATTTGGAGGGCCGTGCTTATCCAGAGGAGCCTTGCAGGCAAAACTTGGCGATCAGCTGCTGAAAAATCATATGGAGCACATTTCTACTCCGGATACACAGGGGGTTGTTGTAAGTCGGGGTCACCTGGAGCGAAAGTGACTTCAACAGCTGTAACTTGTCCTTTGTCTTTAATTTTTAAATTTAGTATTAGATTGACTGTTTCTGGAGGACAGGAATCATGTCTTAGTCACCTTTGGATTCAGATGCCTGCCACATTAATTTCATCTTGTAGAATTGCAGGATTATTTGCACTGTAAAAGATGACAGACCAGAACAAACAGGCTTTCTCTCCCTTGGATAAAATATTTGACAATGGGATGACCAAGCCATCATTTCCAGGAATACTGTGTAGCAGGTATCATCCTAAATAGTATTTATAGGGTTTCCCTTTTTTGTCATTGGCTTTCTTTTTGTTGTTATTTGTTGTTATCATTGCTATTTGGTTGGCTTTGTTTTCCTTTGTTGTTTTCTTTGACATTGGCTGGCTTTTGTGCTTATTAATGCCTTTGCATGTCTATCTAGCTAAGATAGGCAGGATAAACAATTTGGAGATGAAAACAACAGGACTAATGGTTCTGGGGTGACATGAGAGAAGGGAAGGTGGGAGAAAGGAAGAGGGGTGTCAACCAACCCAAGGACAAGGAAGCAACTAAACTCAATGGAGAGAAGAGCATAGGATGCTTATTGGGGCTTAGTCAAGGGCAAGGTAACAGTGAAGAATTACTAAACCCCAAGGAAGGCCGAACATGATGGTGGGACGAAGAGGAAAGTAAAAGGAAGTAGAAGAAAGACCTAGGAGGCAAAGGACATTTATAGAGGTATGTATACAAGCACATATGTAAATATGTTTACATATAGGGATAGGGAAATAGATCTATGTATTTATATCAATAGGTTAAGAATTAGGGTGCTTGTTTCAGCAGCACATATACTAAAATTGGAACGATAGAGAGGTTAGCATAACCCCCTCGCAAGATGACGTGCAAATTTGTAAAGTGTTCCATATTTTTTTAAAAGAAGAATTAGGATAGTAGATGGACATTGGGCCTCAACTCAAGTACTCTCACAACACAAGAACACTTTGTTCTAATAATCCAGCATTCTGAGATGCTCATCTTCCCAGCGTGATTGCTGAAGACAAAATGGGTGCATAAGCAAATGTGATGAAGAAAGCCAATGGTGCCCAGCTACTCAAAGATATAGTGTCTGGTGTCTTAAAGGCTTGGAGATAAACAAACAGCAAACTAGCTGAGAAGCAATAAAGTCCACATGGAAGAAGCACACCAGTTTGTGTGATCACAAAGTGTCTGTGGGATCAGGTATCAGACATCTAAGACCCAGAACAAAATCAGGTCAATGTGAAGGGGAGTGGAGACCCAAAGTCCATCTGTAGACAGTTGAACACCCCTTTACAGAAGGGTCACAAGAAAGAGACAAACCAGTCAGGGTGCAGTACCACACCAATGAAACATACGACTTCCCTCTAGTTCTTTAATGTTTCCTCTCCCCCACTATCATGACCTCAATTCTACCTTACACATTGGATTAGACCAGAGCATGCACACTGCTACATATAAGAGCTGGAAACACAGGGGATCCAGGATAGGCAAACTGCTCAGGGCCAACAGTGAGACTAGAAATACCAGGAGGATAAGGTAAAGGTGGGGGGAGATAGAGGGAATTGATCACAAGGATCAACATATAACCCCCTTCCAGGGGGACCAAGAACAGAAAAATGAGTGAAGGGTGACAGAAGATGATGTAAGATATGAAAATAGTAATCTGTAACTTATCAAGGGTTCATGAAGAAGGGAGGGGGAGGGAAGTGGGAGTGAGGAGCTGATATCAAGGGTTCAAATAGAAAGAAAATGCTTTGAAAATGATGATGGAGGGGCTGAGCCCTGGTGGCGTAGTGGTTGTGCATGGAACTGCGGCCCACTGGGATGGAGGTTCAATTCCAGCTCCATGGAGAAAAGGCTGGACCTCCTACTCCCACCACCAGAGGGCAGTGATGCCCCCCCCCCAAACCCCTCAAAACAAAAAAAAAATTAAAAAAAAGAAAGAAAATGATGATGGAAACATATGGACAAATATGTTTGACACAACGGTTCCTCTCATATGGCTTTGTCTCAAGTTCCCTAATTTGATATTGCAGAAACAGAGCGTAGGAGACAATCTTACAATGATGATCAATGAATTTCCATGGAAATTTATGATCAGAGAAGAGGGAGAGAGGTAAGGGAATCCCTCCATTTTATTGGTCTCTGATTGTTTCAATTTTTGGAGTGAAATAGAGGAGAGTTTACCCATGAGGAAAATGCTTATTGTATTTTATTGTTGATTCTGAATTTTTTCTTTTTAAAATCACTTTATTGGGAGCTCATACAACTCTTAGCTAATTGTGCATTTTAAAGTGACTTTCTTTTTCTTCTGCATTTAATGACCTAGGCTTCATACTTTAGGCTGATTGGATTTGTCTTTACAAAATTTTTCACAGGTAAAGAGGCTTCGTCTGCCTGATTTTATCTCAAAATATCACATATTGGAGGAGACATCAAAAGGATCCCACTGGAAACACACTAAAATAGACATTTTTAATTCATTTGAATTTAAACATACTTGGACATGAAATAAAATGTCTTTGGTGAACAGGGCAGGTAGTCCAAGGTTGTGGACTTTGAGGTCACTTGGCTTTGTTCAAATTTCTACAATTTTGAGGTGCCCTGACATTAGCAAATTAGATACATTATATATTAACTATCCACTTTCGTGATGTTTTGCTTTTGCACGTCTTAACCTAGTTAGCCTAATAATTTTGCGGTAGTGAATTGAATGTTACTGCAATTCTTTCCTTGTGCCTAGCCATCTTTGCTTTTTAAATAATTGGGTTCTATAATTTATTTTATCAACTTGTATTTTTTTGTTTTGTTTTTTGGGCATCACTGCCCTCAGGTGGTGGGAGTAGGAGGCCCAGTCTTTGCTCCGTGGAGCTGGAATCGAACCTCCATCCCAGTGGACCGCAGTCCCGCACACAACCACTACACCACCGGGGCTCAGCCCTCAACTTGTATTTTAACCCAAAAGATTTTCTTTAGATTTTCTTATTTAAATCTATAACTAGATTAATGAGGCTACTTATAATGTAGTTTCTCAGGAAGCTACTCTGCAGCCTATGAAGTGAACCACAGATACATAAACCAGATATGTTCTATTAATAGATTTGAGCTCACACCTTAAAACAGTTCTTCCAATGTGGCCCTGCTGAAGGGATTGCTGAAGATTTGGGTGTTCTAGCAAATGATGGTGAAGGAATCAGGTGGTGCCTGGCTATTAATAAGGGTGGCCTCTGGTTCTTAAGGTCTCCCTCTAAAGCAGGCAGCTGTGATCATAAGTTTAGGGCCTCAATCCTGAGCACTAGGTTTGTGGGAGGCTATGGTTTATGGTGAAAATAGTTATAAATACACATGAGTCTCCACAGAGATTCAGCCTTCATTAAGTTCTTTCTGACCATTGACCAGTACTATAAAAAGCTTTGCCCATAGGCAGAATGTGCTTGCTGTGGTTCCCTTAACCAGTCCCTTTTTCTCAGGAACTTGCCTGAGTATGACCTTGATAGAAACTGGCATTCTAGGGTCATGTGGTCTGGGTCATGCCCTGCCCAATATGCTTGGAGGTTGTCAGAATAAATCCTACAAATATTTCTAATCTGCACCAGGGTATGTATCTCAAGCATGGTCCCTTCCTCATTGCCATTGCCCTACCTGTGAATATGACATATGGACTAGTCATAATTACTAGTCATAATTTCGTGAAGTTTCCTTTGTTTCTCATGTCCTACTTACATGATGACTAGACCTCTGGACACCATTATGACTTCATGCTGATGAAGACAATCATCTAGATGATTTATTTTTGAAGTTGTCTTGTCCGTTTGAGACCTAATAAAGGGGTCTTTATAAATATAGAAGTTAAAAAGGTCACAGAGAATGTTGTTGAAGATTTCAAAGGGTAATCTTGCTAGAATTTTTGAAGGACACAAGGCAATTGTGTTAGTCTGGGTAGACTAGAGAAACAAATCCATAGACATGCATATAGATATAAGGAAAAGGTTTATATACAAGAGGAATAGGATATTGAGAAAGCATCCCAGCCCAGTCCAGTTTCAAGTCATAAGTCCGATATTAGCCCATATGCCCAATATCAGTCTATAAAGTCTCCTTTTGATTTACAAAGTCACAGGTCAGTGGGTGCAGAGTCCCGGTGCCAGCAGGGATCTCCCTATGGCTCGTTGCTTCCAGGGCTCAGGGTCCATCAACAGCATCCAGTGGTGGTAGAAGCAGCTTAGCGCTGGCAGGGGTCTTCACGTGGCTTCTCCAGCTTCAGAGGTCTGGTTCCATCAGGGTAAGGCCATATGGCTTCTCCTCCGGAACAACCAGCTACCCGGACGCTGCCATCTTGTCTTGTCCATAATTCATCATCTCTCAGACTAATTCCCAACAACTGGGGAGATAGTTTCTCATCTCCATGAGGGAAATATCGCGAGACTTCCCAGAAGTTTCAGGAGAAAGCCATGCTCACACGGAGGCCTCATTGGCTATTCAATGGCTATCTCCAGAATAACAGGCTAGACTCCACCTCTACATCTCAATTATGAAATTAACATAAGCACATGACTGCCACAGCAATCATGGTGGCTTATTATGAAAAGATTTTAAGAAAGTCGAAAACTTCAAAAGCCAGGAATAATGTGCCTCAGAATATTTTTCTGTAATACAGTACACCTGCTCATTCTTCAAGAGTAGCAAGGGCTATCCGACAAGAACTGTGCTGGGAATCCTTACCCCATGTACTCCACAACCCTGATATGTCCCTCCAGGCTTCTTTTATTCTGACAACTCAGAAATCAGTGAAAAGTAACACAGTGTAAGTCTCTCAGACTGGCCATTTTGACAATGGTGTCAAGTGAAGAGCACAGAGGTTAGGGAACAGAGGATAGAGCACAAAGAATGGTTAGAGAGATAGAATAATCACCTTCAGGTCTGTTTTTTGACTGTTAGGAGTGTTCTCCAGTCGAGTCTTATGGGGTGCCACACTTTGTCCCCAAAGTCTAATTATGGTATTCCTGGGGATTTCGTTGCTTTGCTCCCTTGCTGCTCTGTTGAATGCCCTCAGTGTTTTGATACAGTGTGATGGGGTCGGATTGGGCACACTTTCTGCACTGTGGCTTCTGTTTTGTCTCTCGTAACACTTTGGTTCAGTGAGGAATGTTGTGCCTCGTGATGGGGCCTCTCTGTGTGTTGCTCTCAGCAGGAATATCATCCTCTTGGCTGGATGGGCCAGGATGTGTTCCCCTCCTTCACACCCCTCTATGTTTCTCCTGTGTGCTTTAAGCAGACGTGCCTCTGACCCAACAGATCCCTTTAGAACCCACTGGGTCTCTGACTTCTCTTTCTGGATCACAAGGATAAATTCAAGGTTCACTTCTGGCTACAATTCATTCCAGTGGACTGGCTTCATTAGCTTTGGTCTTGATTTTTAAAAAGACTGATGGAAAGGTTAGTTCTTTGAGCTAGCTAATCCTCACAAGATACCTTTGACCTCCACTGAGCTGAAGAGTTGCTGAGGGCAAAATGTGTACTTAAACATTGGAAATGTTGAACCACTTGAGACCCCAATTACGCCAATTACCCCAAAACAATTTTGTTTTGTTTTTTGGGCATCACTGCTCTCTGGTGGTGGGAATAGGAGACCCAGCCTTTGCTCCCATGGAGCCGCTGCTGGAATTAAACCTCCATCCCAGTGGGCCGCAGTCCCGCGCACAACCACTACGCCACCAGGGCTCAGCCCGAGACCCCAATTTCAATAGCCATTGCATGAGTGACAATTTTACCATCTACCACCAGATTTCAGGACATCTGTAAAATGGGCTAATAAATGCACCAACTCATAGAATTTCTGTGAACATTAAACAAAGCAGTTAATATAGTATGCACTATACATAGCATTCAGAAATGGCATGTAGAAAGTGATTGTGTTTGCGAGTGTTTTATCTGACATGTGTCTACCCCTCAAGGACACATGAATGTAACTAGATTCCTACAATACAGCACGGTGCTGCAATGGCAGACACCAAGGACAGAATTTCCAAAGAGGGCGGGATTCCTAAAGATCCTCTCTGCTGTTCCGTTCGATCCCGCCCGTGCACAGCTCAACTGTTTACATCTTTCTCAAGGCTATTGCCTCATTCCCATGCTTCATCCAAATTGCTCTGTGATAAAATGACAGTCTCCTCAACCCAAGCCTCTGTGGCCCTTGGACATCTCCAGTGTGTACAAACGCCAGAGCCCACGCCATGCTAGGTGTCAATTTTCTCCACCAACTCTGCAGACCTTCTGGGTGTTAAATATTTGCATGAGACAAATGAGCGTATGATCCCTTTCGAGGAGGGGGTGGGGGTGTGCCTGATTGCACAAAAGACAGATGAGCCTCTGTGATGTTCTTTTTCTTATTCATTTCAGAATGAAAATTTACCAGCAAGAAACCCATTAGCATCCTGTGTAAGTAAGTTCCAAGCCTTCTGGAACCAATTCACGCATGCTGGCAGCATCGGCCTTGGGACAGTGTTTTCATTGAGTCCAGCCTGGACTATTAGCATTTGTTAATCATAGCCCCAAGAGGGGAGTAAAAAGGAGAGGGAAGAAGCTCTGTCCATCTTTTATCACTGACTTAAATGAAGGGAATTAAGAGAGAGGATGATTGGCCAGAGGGGTCATAAGCCATTGAAGGAGAAACTACTTAGATAACTATGTTGCTGTCTTACATACAAACAAGGAATAACAAAGCCCAATCTTTCGTGAGCACTTATTATGTTCATCATCAGGAATTACGCTATGTGTTTTGGGTGAATAAGTAGATTTAATCATGAGAATGGCCTGCTATTATTTTTGTTGTTGCTTGTTGCCGTCACGCTAATGTTGACCCTGTGAGTACAGGACAGAACTCCTCCATAGACTTTCTAAGGCTGTGACCTGGGGGAAACAGGTCCCCAGGTGTGTATTCCAAGGCTCCAGCCATCTGGCTAGTTGTCAAGTGCTCCATGTTGGACTACTTCTGAAGCTTATCTACAAGTGAGTATGTCTTAGTGATGATTTTAAATTTCACAGTTCTATTTTAGATCCTGTGGACATTAATAGCAACTTGTAGCCCACGCAGAAACTGCTGCCGTCATGTGGATTCTGACTGACGGCAACCCTCTAGGACAGAGGGACGCTCCTCCTTTGGGTTTTCAGGACTGTGCTTTTTTATGGGGACTCTTTTATGGCTGCATCTTCTGCTGAGTAGCTGGTGGGAAAGAACTGCCAGCTTTACAATGGGCAGTTGTGGCTCTCATGTGCTGATGTTAATTTTATGATTGAGATGTAGGGGTGGAGTCTAGCCTGTTAATCTGGAGATAGTCATTGAGTAGTCAATGGACCTCTGTGTGGACATGGCTTTCTCCTAAGATTTCTGGGAATCTCAAGATATTTCCCTCATGGAGATGAGAAGCTATCTCCCCAGTTGTGGGGAGTTAGTCTCACAGACAACAAACTACGGACAAGACAAGATGGCAGCATTGAAGGAGCTGAAGGAGCTGAAGGAGAAGCCACACGGCCTTACCCTGATGGAACCAGACCTCTGAAACTGGAGAAGCCACGTGGAGAGCCTTGCCAGCGCTGAGTTGCTTCTACCACCACTGGATGCTGTTGATGGACCCTGAGCCCTGGAAGTGAGGAGCCATGGAGAGATCCCTGCCAGTGCTGGGACTCTGCACCCACTGGCCTGTGACTTCGTGAATCGGAAGGAGACTTTATAGACTGATATTGGGCATATGGGCTAATATCGGACTTATGACTTTGAACTGAACTGGGCTGGGGTGCTTTCTTAATGTCCTATTCCTCTTGTATATAAACTGTACCCTTATATCCATGTACATGTCTATGAATTTGTTCCTCTAGTCTACCTGGACTAACA